>PVKV010002359.1:41215-171355 GCA_004027835.1 Alouatta palliata | reverse complement strand
ATCACGAGGTCAAGAGATCGAGACCATCCTGGTCAACATGGTGAAACCCCGTCTCTACTAAAAATACAAAAATTAGCTGGGCATGGTGGCACGTGCCTGTAGTCCCAGCTACTCGGGAGGTTGAGGCAGGAGAATTGCTTGAACCCAGGAGGCGGAGGTTGCGGTGAGCCGAGATCGCGCCATTGCACTCCAGCCTGGGCAACAAGAGCGAAACTCCGTCTCAAAAAAAAAAAAAAAAAACAAAAAAACAAAACAAAAAAAGACAATCAAACAAGAGAAAGATATTAAAGGCATTTAAATTGAAAAGAGGGAAGTCAAATTATTCCTGTTTACTGATGATATGATCTTATAAGAAACCTAAAGACTCAAAAACAAAACACTAGAACTGATAAACAAATTTAATAAAGTTACAAGACACAAAATTAGCATACAAAATCAGTAGTATTTCTATATACCAACAGTGAACAATGTGAAAAAGAAATTTAAATAGTAATCCCATTTATAATAGCCACACATAAAATTAAATACCTAGGAATTAACTTTATCAAAGGTGTGAAAGATCTCTATAAACTATAAAACACTGATAAAGGAAATTGAAGAGAACCCCAAAATATGAAAACATATTTCATGTTCATGAATTTAAAGAATCAGTATTGCTAATATGTCCATATTACCCAAAGCAACCTACAGATTCTGTGCAATCTCTATCAAAATACCAAAGACAATCTTCACAGAAATAGAAAAAAAAAATTATAAAACCTATATGGAACCACAAAGGATCCAGAATAGACAAAGCTATCCTAAGCAAAAAGACAAAACTGGAGGAATCACATTAGCTGACTTCAAATTATGCTATAGACATATAGTAAGCAAAACAGCATGGTACTGGCATAAACATAGACACATAGACAAACGGAACAAAATAGAGAACCCAGAAACAAATCAACACACCTACAGCAAACTCATTTTTGACAAAGGTTTCAAGAACATACATTGGTAAAAAGACAGTGTCTTCAATAAATGCTGCTGGGAAAACTGGATAGTCATAAGCAAAAGAATGAAACTACTCCCCTATCACTTTTCGTATACAAAAATCAAATCTAAATGGATTAAACCACTTGTTAAGACCTCAAACTATGAACTACTACAAGAAAACTTTGGGGACAATCTCCAGGACACTGGTCTGGACAAAGACTTCTTGACCAATATCCTACAAGCACAGGTAACCAAAGCAAACATGGACACATGGGATAACATCAAGATAAAAAGCCTCTGCATAGAAAAGGATACAGTCAACAAAGGGAAGAAACATCCCTCAGAATGGAAGAAAATATTTGTAAACTACCCATCTCACAAGGGATTAATAACCAGATTACACAAGAAGCTCAAACAACTCTATAGGAAAAATTCTAATAAGCCAATAAAAATGGGCAAAAGATTTCAATAGACATTTCTGAAAAGAAGGCATACAAATGACAAACAGGCATATGAAAAAATGCTCAACATCATTGATCATTAGAGAAATGCAAATCAAAACTTCAATGAGATATAATCTCACCCCAGTTAAAATGACTTTTGTCCAAAAGGCAAGCAATAAAAATGCTGGAGAGAATACGCAGAAAAGAGAACCCTCATACACTGTTGGTGGAAATGTAAATTAGTACAACCACTAATGGAAAACCGTTTGGAAGTTCCTAAAATAACTAAAAAGATGAGCTATCATATGATCCAGCAATCTCACTGCTGGATATAGACCGAGAAGAAAGGAAATCAGTTATCAAAGAGAAATCTGCATTCCAATGTTTGTTACAACACTGTTTACAATAAATAGCTAAGATCTGAAAGCCACCTAAGTGTCCATCAACAGATGAATGGATAAAGAAAATGTGGTACATATACACAATGGAGTAGTATTCAGCCATAAAAAGGAGATTTAATCATCCATTCCATGGATGGAAATGAAGGTCATTATATTAAGTGAAATAGGCACAGAAGACAAACATTGAATATTCTCATTTATAAATGGAATCTAAAAATCAAATCAATTGAATTCACAGATATAGAGAGTAATGGATGGTAACCAGAGTTTGGGAGGAGATGGGTGGAGATGGTTAATGGGCACAAAGATAGAAAGAATGAATAAGACCTACTGTTTGAAAGAACAATAGGGTAGCTATAGTCAATAATAACTTAATTGTGTATTTGTAAATAGTTTCAAGAATGTAATGCATTATTTGTACCTCAAAGGATAATGTTTGAGGGTTTGATACTCCATTCTCCATGATGTGCTTATTTCGTATTGCATGGCTATATCAGAACATCTCATCCACCCCATAAATATACACACCTACTATATAAACACAAAAACATAATTTTTTAAAAGAACCTTTTGGAATGATGTATATTTAAGGGTGATAGTCACACTGATATATACATATGCTTCATATTAAGCTGAACATTTAAGGTTGTGCTCTTTACTGAAGTTATAGTAATTTTTTAAAAAGGTTATCATTAAATGAAATCTAATGCCATGTGTTTATTTAAGAGTCAAGCGATGTGATTGTTTGCCAGCTATATGGGATGTTACATAAAATTCTGGACTGAGTAGATTTGGCTTTTGTTTAACTCTGGCTTTCAGCTACTTGATTAGAATGTACCATAGAAGTGTTCTCCTTTTCCTTTTCTTCTTTTTTCTGCTTCAGATTTCTTGAGCTTTGAATTCATGGGTTTGTAAATTTTATTAAATTTGAATAAAATGTTGGCAATTATTTCTTTAAACATTTTTTCTGACACTCCCTCCTTTTATTCTGTAGATCTAATTATACTTCAAATTGTCCCACAAGTTTTGGTATTTTATTCTCTTTATGTTTTATTTTGGATAGTTTTTTTTTTTCTACTACTTCATATTTATCACTTTTTTTCTTCTGAAATATGTAATTTAATCTGTTATTATATCATGAATATACTTTTTTAGAAATTGCATTATTATATCTAAAAGTTCAGTTTTTATTTTTTATGTTTTCTGTTTTCTCATCATTTTCCTATATTCACCTACTTCTTTGAACTTTTGGAACATATTTATAGTCCTTGCTGTTAGGTCCTTCTCTGCCAACTGCAATGGTGATTTCTAGATTTGTTTACATTTGTTAAATTTTAGCTTTATTATTGGTCTTATCTTTCTGCTTCTTTATATGCCTGGTGATTTTCACTGTAAGCTGTATGTTTTGTACTTTTCATTATTTGTTTTTGCATAGTAGTTTTAAAATAATATTGCCCTCTTTGTTCTGGAGTGCAGTGGAGTTACTGGGATCAGTTAAAGCCTTTCAAGGTCTGTTCTTATACCTAGTTAAGCTGCTTTTTCTCTAGTGGTCTGTCCCACAAATTATGAGCACCTCAGTATCCCCAAACACTAATCTCCTTTTTTCTCCACTCACAGAGACTTCTGAGATTTGGCTTTTCTTCTGTTACCTGGAAACTACTTCTAAAAAAGTAAACTACTGCAATTATAGGGATTATCTCATTTATTTTCGTTCTCTCTGGTATCACAGTTCTGCATTGCCTGCTGAACAATAACTGAAAACCATTGTTTCATATAGTTGTCTGGTTTCTAGTTGATTAAGATGTGAGGGAAAATCAAATACCTGTTAATCCTACTGGCCTGAAGTGAAAATCTACATAAATTCACTTATAAATCCATTGAAAGGTTATAGAATACCAAGTGACAGTAAAACTTGTTTCCAAGTGATATGGTTGTGTTTTTGTTTTTTCTTAGTTTGCTTCTTTGTTTTTGCCTACATATATAATTCAATAAATATACCTATTACAGAGCAGTGAAATTAACATTTACTGAAATAAGTAAGATTTGCTGATTTAACTTTCTTCAATTTTTTTCTTTATTCTTTAGCAGACCTAAACTAGAAAATTATCACTGTCTGCTAAAATCACTATAGACTTGGCTGAAGTGAACCTATTGGATTTGGATTTTAAGCATATCACTTATTAACTCTGTAATGTTAAAGAATCCACATATCTCCCCTGAGACGCAGTTTCTTCAGCTATAAAATGAAAATGAACTATGAATACTAATTTTGAAATATTCATTGTTTAAAATAATAAAGGCATTTTATGAAACACAATCTTGCATATAAAAAATGTCTTGACACAAAAAACAGAAATCTGTGTGCTAAAGAATGGCATAGGGCAAAGGACATGACTCATATAGAAACAGCGTGAAATAGAAAAAATAACAGAAATTAGGTGTAGGAGAGCAATAATCAAAAGCCCCTTCTTGGAAAATTTACTTGACCTTTATGAGGCTCATTTTTCTCATTTTTGTAATGAAATGTTTTAAGTTGATAATTGTAAAAATCGTTTCTGAAAATGAAATTATACGATCTGGTCTCACTTCATGCCACATCTTAACAAACTGACCTAACCGGTCATATACAAAGCTCATTATTTTTGCTATTATTATTTTTCCCTATTAGGCACCAGCCAAAAGTAGATTCTTGTGAATTCTTGTTATTATATAACATGGTTATTGAGTATTGGTTCTTGTATATTAGAGAAAATCTCTTCTTTTTCGGTCTTACCATGAATTACTTTTTTCTCTCCTTGATAATCTGTGAAGCATTTTTTTTTGTGTGCATATTTACCTTTCTACCTTTTCCAGAGTGTACAGTCTCTGTTGGAACCTTAGTCAATAAATTTACTTAATATTTCCGAAATAGAAGAAGAGAAATTCTAAAAACTGTCTCTCCAGCAGTTGAAAATAGAAATTATTGAGGTAATAAAATCTTCTCTGAAGTGAAATTATTGTTTTTCACAGCACTTATTGAGAGGAAATGGAAAGCCACATGGAGGTAGGAAAAAAGCTATTAGAAACAAAGATCACTTTTTTTTATTGTTAAACTTTATGTTCTGGGGTACATGTGCAGAACGTGCAGGTTTGTTACATAGGTATACACGTGCCATGGTAGTTTGCTGCATCTATCACTTACATTTTTTGTTAGTTGAAAATGTACACACTACTCATGCAATGTTTATTGTTTTCTGATGTTGTCTGTATGTTACTGAAATCTTGAAAGCTAATATAAACATGTACACTTACAAAACAAAATTTAAAAAAATTCTTTTATTATCTATAATTTTGCAATTGTATTATCACTCAGGAGAGTGTATTCTGTCTTCCTGCAATGCTTCCGTCTAACACACACTTGCCTTGCATTCAGTTTCCTCTCCACCAGCCTGGCCAGGTAGAAGGTCAAGATGCTGATTTTAAGAGCCTAATGAGGCTAAGGGAAGACTAGGTTTAGTGACTTGTCTGAAGCACCCAGGATAATCTTAAGAGTTAGTGACTGACGTAAAACTAATATCACAGGCCCCTGAGACAATATACATCATTGCAACAGGGCTAGACAGGACTAAGCTTTTAGGATCAATGTAACACGTTAACAAACTAAAGACCACCAAACAGAGTTGTGGTAAAAGTGAAGTAAAAAAAAAAATACTGAATCCCAAGACAATAGTGCAGATGTTTATCAAGAATTTTTAACTTTAAATAATCAATTTTAAATTTTTAATAAAATACAATTCCTTTCATTTTAGCTGATATAATCATAATATATAATTTTATATGACTATTTTAATATAGAAAACATACTATTCTTTTTAATTCCATTTCAGTCTTTTCAGGACCTCCATGAGATGAAGTGAAATGGAGGTGTGAGATAATCTATTATTTTATCATGTCATTTGCATTACCCAGAATATATTAATTAGTAAAACTGAAAGTTATATAAACACTTATCAATTGATAATAAAAAGACAACTCAATGAAAAAGAGAAGTAATCCAATTTAGAAATACACAAAAGATATTAATGGATATTTCTTAAAAGAGGATTTATATATATATATATATATATATATATATATACACACACACGTATATATATATGCACATATATATACACACACACATATATATATTCAATAAGCACATGGAAACTCAATATTATTAGTCTTTAGAGAAATGCAAATCAAAACCACATTAAAATAAAACTTCATATCCAATAGTATGACTATAATAATATGTATTTTTAAGACAGACATCTTACTCTGTTATAGCAGTATTATGCTGCTATAACAGAACACCTGAGGCTGGGTGATTTAAAAAGAACAGAAATTTATTTCTGGAGGCTGAAGTTCAAGACCAATTTCCCTGCATTTGATTTGATGAGAACTTTCTGACTCTGTTCTCGCATGGCAGAAGGCAGAAGGGCAAGCTGGCTGTATGAAGCCTCTTTTAAAAGGGTCTTAATCCCACTAAAGAGGAGGGAACAACCCTCATGGCCTAATCACCTGTTAAAGGCTTAACCTCATATACTATCACATTGGCAACACCTGAATTTTGTAGAGGATTAAGTTTCACCATGAATTTTTGGAGGTGACAAAAACATTCAAACCATAGCAACAGGCATTGCTAAAAATGTGGAGAATTGACTATCTCGTATGCCATGCCATTGCTGGAAATGTAAAATGGTGCAGCTGCTTTGAAAAATAGTTTGGTTGTAAAGTAAAAAGTTAAACCTAGTGTTACCATATGACTCAGCGAATTCTACTCCTAGCTTTACGGCCTGGATGAGCTTTAGGTTCCCCTCAGTTTGACTAAACTTTAGATAGGCTTCTTCCTGACTACAGGTCACTGTTCTCTCTTTTCTTAGATCATTTACTTGAGAAAACTTGCAATTGTGTTTTTTTCTCTTCCCTCTGAGATATAAACTTTCTCCCAGCCTCTTCCCAATTTTGGAATCCAAGAATGTGTTTCTCAAGGAGCCACTCCTTTGAAATATCATCATTGAAAAAAATATTGTTCTTACTTCTCAGCCTCTGTGGAAGGGTAGAACCCTAACTTTAATGAAAGATTATTAGCAAACACAGATGACCTAATCACATTAACCAACCTCCCCTCTAATGTCCTCCAGTATTTTTCAATTGAGTTACTCCCGCATATAAAAATCCTCCTATTCTGTTTCGGCAGAATTGAAGTCAGTCACCCTCTGCTCTTACAAGAGTCCTGAATAAAGACTCCCTTGCCTGTTTAACTTCCTAAGGTGCAATTTTTATTTAACATATATATATATATATATATATATATATATATATATGAGAAAAAGAAATATATAGCCACACAAAAATTTATGCATAAATGTTCATATCAGTTTTATTTATAATGGCCAAAAAGTTGAAAGAATCAAAATGTACATTAAATGATGAATGGATAAATAGAAAAAGAGAATGTGATACAGTCATACAGTGTATTGTGCCAAAGAACTAATATGTACAGAAGCATGGCTAATCCTGAAAACATTATGCTAAGCAAAAGAAGCCAGTTACAAAAAGACCATATATTGTATGATTCCATCTACATGACAGGTCCAGAATGAACAGGTTTTCCATTACAGAGAAATAAAGTAGATGTTCCTTATGGTTATGCAGCTGAGGAACAATGGGAAGGTGACAGCTAATGGACAGAGTTTCATTTACAGAATGGAAATACTAGTTTGTGGCATTGGTTACACAACACTGCAAATATAGTAAAAAAGTGACTTGCACACTTTTAATGAATAAATTATATGGTATGTGAATTATATCTAAAAGCTGTTTTTTTAAAAAGTTCTTTCCCATAATGACATTCTGTCTTATATTGATTTATTTTTTGTTATTATCTTACATATCACATATGTATCTTCTCATTTGTTTTTTATCTACCTTCCCACCAAATTGAAATTTGTTTATAAGCAGATTTCTTGTTCATTTATTGGTTTGCTTCATTTAGTATTTCTAAGACTTAAGAGTTTCTGGCACACCACAGAGTATCTGAATTAACCCAGGTAAAGCAGCATTAGAGACAGGTTTTATGTGCAGTAGTTTATTTTGGGAAATACTCCTATGGCACAGGAGTGAGAGGCTGAGAAAATAAAAGAAGGAAATAAAAAATTCAATAGCAGGGTGAGTTCTAGGGTTGCTCCCCAGTGTGGAAAATGTTGCTTTATATAATTGGGACTTTCTTTGGAGATATGGAATCTCACAACTGCCCACAAGAAGAACAAAAAGAGGAAGTATTTATCATCAGCTCTTCTCTCTCATCATGCAAGAATTGTCCCATTAGAATGTTCACAGCATTGAGATTTTAGTAAAACATGTGTAAGTGCAAAGCAGGTATATGCAAGTTTCCCTCCATTCAGTTACAAGGCCCAGGAGAATAATCCAAGAAAGAGTAAACGTGGTGAGGCAAAGGGCTATTAGTTTACATCTGCATACATCTGCTTGCCTGAACAATGTCCGGAGTAAAGGTTAGGTAGAGAAGATAAGAAGTAAGGCACAAGAAGTATCTACTTGATAAATAGTCTGGTCTCCCTGGTCCCATCTAAAAGAACATAGTCAGTGAGACTTGAAGAATCTAAGACAGCCACTGGGATACTGGATCACTATCTCTAGTATTTTCCTTCATTTATTCTTTCTGAACCTTCCTTGTTTTTGCTTTCCCCAGCTTTTCAACATTGGATTATTTCTCGAGGCCTTCTTTTTTTGACTATTTAGACAAACTAATCTCCTCCACATCTCTGAAAACTCTAAAAAGGTACCTATAAGTGTCATAGATTAAAAATAATTCAATGCATAACTATAGACCCTGAGAAGTTTCACTTATTCTGCTAATGGTGGCTGATAAATCAAATAAAACTAGATAAGTTTTGGTGAACAAAGGCATATTTTTCATATGCATTGAAACAATTAGACTGTAGTTAAACTCTATTAATGTATATTGACTATTAAGAATGTAAGTTTAATCTTCCATTTCGCCTTGAATAACCTAATTCCAATACAAAATAATAAACTCTATTCTACCTCTTAGAAGTTTGCACCTTTGTAAGAGTCTAAGTGGAAATGAGTCTTCCCCAGCCTCTTTATCACTTGTCAAGAGTACTCTGGATTCATGGGTTTAAGTAAGCCACATGGAGAAAGGATCTGGTCTGCTTGGAGGACCCCTTCTTCTTGGTAAACCGTGAAGCTGTGTCAGTAACATTTCAATCTATAAACTTTCATTCTAACTAAAAAGTCATCTGTACCTAATGTCTGCGTGCTCAGTACTTTTTATTATACCATATGGTATAGACATTTTCCTAAGGTTTGCATTGCAGATAATTTAGGATTGTTCCAGAATGAATAGGCAGTTTACAAACAGCGGACTGATCAGTTTACTACAGCTGACCTCTTCGCAGCGCTGGGAATAGTTACATAGACTGACACTATGATCTCCTTCAATAGATGAAAACATCTGCTATTTAACACTTTGAAACATGTTTTTCTATGCCTACACATAAGCACAACCACATAATATTATGATAGTAGACATATAACAGATACATTTTTCCTTTCCCATTAAGCAATACAACTCAGGACCACGTATCTCAGGCATTATCTGTGATTTGTTGAAACTGAATCACTCCTTATAGGTATATTCTACCAACAAATGTTTTCTGCTAAGTTTTGAAAGCTGTCTAGATTGTAGTTGCACCATTTTCCCCTAAAATGTATATATTCCTAAATAGAGTTCATGCAGTTTCACAGCAGAACATTTTTCATACTTCCATTACTTTGACATATTTTTCTAAGGCACTTGCCATATACTTGAAATGCATTTAAAAATACAGTGGCTATTTCGCAAATCACATGTGTGACTTTAATCACCTACTACTTTAGGATTTATGTAAGAAAATACATCTTAACCTCAAAAACCCCTTTCTAGAGACTAATACCAGTTTTTACTGTTAGTGCACTACAAGTTCTACTCTTTTCCCAAATTCATTTTATAATGCCGAATATGAGAAACAATTACATGGGCCATGATATTTTAAATTCCAATCTACTCTTCCAGATATAAGGCTCAGGCTAATCATGTATATATACAGGGAATATATTTGAACCTTAAGGGAAAAAAAGCTCTGTAAAGTTTCAGGCTTGGGGAACCAATCTGTTTCTTTCTGACATTTCCAGGCAAACTGTTTGCGATCATCCTCTCCCAATTTGACCAATAGTATATTAGTAGGTCATGTATTCTCACCTCATTTTAGGTTCCTCTTGTTAGAGAAATAAAATTCTTTCACATATTATCAGCCTGCACTATTTTTCTTCCTGTTTGCTATCTGTGAAGTACACCATTATCTTTTCATTCAAACTATAGTATTTGCCTAATTTGGTACCAGGCCTAAAGATTCTCTATCCCTTAGTAGTTCTGGAGTAAGGGATATGCTTTCAACTCCTTGGAATTGTATGATTATACATATCAAACATCAGGATTAACTAGTTACTATGGCATGTAACCACATATCCACAATATTGGTATTTTTTGGTGTAAGTCAACTTTGTCTATCACGTGTCCTGAATCACTGAGAAGTCCACCATATTCCTGCTACAGATACATGAATGCTCCAAGGTAATGAGCTAAAAGTGTCTATTAGAGTCGACATGTCCCTGAATCGCATTCACTTATGTCATAGAAGTGTCAGTTATCTTTGTATCGCTCATAGATCTTCATATAGGGTTAGTTCCAAGTAAACAACCAGCCCTGTGAGTGTTACTGAAACATCAACATCACATGATATGTTTTGAGCTCATAGCTTGCAGAGTCTCATGGATAATACTCCAGATTTCTTTCGGTCCTGACAGCCAAACCAATTTCCAGAACATTATAACATAGATAATATTATTTTTGTGAGACTTTCAAATGAGGTCCATCTAAAAATTTTAGCCAAAACAGCTAGTGCGTTTGAGAGCAAAAATAAACTCTAATGAGTTTTGAATCCCCTCTCCCAATTCTTCTCAGGCAACCTCTAAGTCTTGTATTGGAAATGGTTGTTGTATACCCACCAACTGAAATTGTCATGGGGTTCATGGCGTGAATTATATCTGATAAGAAAGATTAATAGTGTATTTGCCAGGTTAGAATGCACAAGGCAAATGGACTTTCTGCTCTATTCAGCATTTTTTCAATCCCAGAAAGGTTAGGGGTTCTGCATAACTTGCTGATTACTAACCTTTCAAGGAAACAGTATTAAATCTTACCCTTTGCTGTCACCCATTTGGTGTCTGCACAGGTGCATCCAGCAATAAAATGGATGTACATCCTCTGTACCTTCCTTATCATTCACTCAGTTGTGTTTGGGTCATTGAGTTTGTATGAACAGTGCACAGCAGAGTCCACAAGAAAGTGGCTCTAAGTGTCCTCATTCTAAGGCTTTTATTTACTTCAAATCAAGGCAGGTATGATCTTCATGAACATATTAAGCATGCATCTCTCTGTTCACTCATACTTAATTTTAAGGTCTTGTACTAGTCTGATCTTACACTGCTATAAAGATACTATCTGAGACTGGGTAATTTACAGTGAAAGAGGTTTAACTGATTCACAGTTCCATGTGGCTGGGGAGGCCTCAGAAAATTTACAATCATGATGGAAGGCCAAGGGGAAGCAAGGCACATCTTACATGGTAGCAGGTGAGAAAGAGTGCAGGGAAAACTGTCACTTTTAAACCATCAGATCTTATAAGAACTTACTACCATGAAAACAGCATGGGGGAAACTGCCCCCATGATCCAATCACCTCCCACCAGGTCTCTCTCTCAACATGTGGCAATTACCATTCAAGATGAGAATAGAGCCAAATCATATCAGGTCCCAATTAAGAACTGTGCACAATACATGAGGTTACAAGAACTTCCCTAATCTACACTTGCAAATAATAGCGGCCTTCTGCAGTCCAGAGACTCCCTGGAAGCAGTCTTTTATTGTTTGTTTGTTTCTTTCCCCGCCCCCCCCCCCCCTTTTTTTTTTTCAGGAAATAGTCTTGAACACAGCCTGATACATTAATCTTTCAGCTCCTATGAGAGGGAGGACCCTGAGAATCCTGTCCATATAGCAGAATGACCTGGAAAATATGTATAGAACTAGGATGAACCTTCAATGTCAACAGCTGTGATTACCTGTGCTAGATATGTAGGGAGCATGGAGTCTGGATAAGATACTGTGTTTCACTCAAGAAACTAGAGGGAGTATAATTGAGATGACTAGTTCAAATATTGGTTCAAGGAAAGGATCCTGTGATCAGAAATCAAGAACCACATATAAGAAATGGGATTCATTTGCCAAATTCCATTTTAAAAAGGATGTACATATATAAACAAAAAAGACACAAAGTCTTAGGGCAAAAGAAAAGTTAATACAAAAATGGTCTGTATGAGGGAATTTGGACCTTGAACATGGAAGGGTGTTGGAGGCTGGCTGTGATACTGAGTATCTGAAATAGGGGATGCCCCTGCTGAGTTAAAAAAGCTACGCAGCTCTGACATATTTATTGCTCTGCTCCTGAGTTGTATTGTTTCCTTATTCACATGGTAATTTATTTATGAACACAAATTGTAGAGCTGCTTTCTTTATTTCTTATGAAGGGCAGTTGGTTTAACCCAGTGTTCTTAACTAGTAGCATTTTATTTTCACCATTAGAGTGGAGTACGCAACTGGAATTAAGTAGATGGAGGCCAGGGATACTGCTTAACAATGTATAATGCACAGGGAAGCCCCTTAACAACAAAAATTAGCCATCTCAAAATGTCAATAGTGTTAAATTAGAAAAACATTATCCTGACAACAATAAATACACAGATTTTCCCTTCTATAATCTTTGTACGTATTTTAAAACAAAAGTAATAAATAGAATAACGGTAGTTCCCATATATAGTAAGATATAAGAATTACATATGGAGGTTTTGAGAACCATGTATTCCAGGACCCCTCCCTAGACCTGCTGAATGAGAATATTGGTGAATACATCTGTGTGTTTTAAAGTGATAAACAGCTGCTTCTCTTAGCTACCTGTGCTTGAGAATAACAAAGATAATATGTCCATTCCTAGTGTGGTAGATAAAATGGATTTTGTTTTCTTATTCCAATTATTCACCTGAAGAGTCTTTATTGATCTGTTCATTAAATTCTGCCTCCAAGCATACATAGACATATTAAATAGACAAATGAATTCCCCATCAAATTTGTCATCTATGCACAGTAATTGAGAAATCAAGATAATGATTCAGATTATTAAAGTAATAGATATCAGAGGAATTGTTGACAATTATAGCATGCTACTAACTATAGTGTTTAGGATTCATACAGTTTCTAGTTCCAAGGGGCTCACATTGATTGTCACAAAGATTTTCAACTTGTATTAAAATTCATCCTCATGCCCATTGTCTCTGCTATTATTTTAATTAAAATAATATCCTGAGTAACTGAGTAAAAGTAACAAATATCTTTATCTTTTCTTCTTAGAACTTTAAAAAAAATTTCATTGCTTTTATCACTGTGATACATGTACTCTTTTTGGAAAACAAATCATGAAACACACAAGACGATAAAGATAATGAATAATCACTAAATCACTTTAGAGTTCAAAATTACCTCAACTAAAAATATTCTACAATAGTATATATATGTACAGATACACATTAACAACATTTTATTAATTTAGAAAAGAATTTACACTGCTTCAGTGTTGTCATTATACAGTAGCAGGCATTAAGTCTACTGATAAAAATTATTATGATAGCTGAGTAATTTAATAACTATTAATGTAACTGAATCTGTATTTCAAAAATTTCCAAAAAAGGGAGAGAAAAGCAGAAGGCAGGGAGGCAAAAAAGAAGCAAATAAGGAAAGAAAAGATAACCTACCTCAGATGGCTTCGCTGATGAATTTTTTCAAATCTTAAAGGGAGAAATAATACCAATATTATTTGTCTAAAAAATGAAAATGGGACACTACTTTTTAATCTATTTAATGGGGCTAGCACAACCCTGATACCAAAAGTGATAAGAAAGTAAGATTACTGGTCAAAATCTTTCACGAACATGTACAGAGAGTAATAAAAAAAAATGATTAAAAAAATTACAAATGAGCTTTGTTCCAAGAATGCAAAGTTGGTTTAACATTTGCCAATCAGTAAGAATAAAAATCATTGTCATCTTAATAGAGGCATGAAATGTTCATTGATAACTTATGACACTCACTTATTTAAAAAATAAATAAATAAAAACTAAAATTAAAAAAACACTTTAGCTAGTTAAACATGGAAACAGACTCCTAAAATCTAAGTTTTTTAAAAGCCCCAACTAACATCATACATAGTGAAAAATTATTGAACGTTTTTCTCATACCTTGGGCAAAAATAAAAAATGTCTACTATTATTGTTTAGATCAACATTTTACTAGAGGTATTTGCCTATGGGACATGCAATAAATTTTAAAAGAATAACTAAGAGGTTTAAAAATATTGAAAAGGAAGAAGTGCAACTATTATTTTCAGAATGTCATTATTATTTTAAAGTTCCAGAAGAATAAATAAAAATGTAGAATAAGTGAATCAGTAAATTTAATGCACACAAAATTGATATATAAAAGTTTATTTACTTATAATTGTAAATTATATAAAATATTATTTAAAATTGCATCAAATAGTATAAAATACCTAGGATTTTGAAATAAAATTTGAGAAAAATTTCCACACTGGAAACTCTTAAGAAACTGCTGAGAAAAATTAAATAAGTCTTCAATAAATGTTCATATAGTGACTTGGTATTAATATTTCTCTTCACCCTAAATTGATCTAATGATGCTATTCACTTGAATATCAATGAATGTTCAAGCAAATCTTTGGAGATGCAAGGACCATAAAATAGACAAAACAGTCTTGCAAAACACAATTAAAAGAGGAAGACATATACAGCCAAAGTAAAACATGCTTCCTTTTCCCTCTGGGATTTCCCCTCTGGAATCCCCTTCCACACTCTTTGTGGAAGTCTTTCTTTTCTTCTCCTTTTCTTCTCTTTTCTCTACCTAAATAAAATCACCTTTCTGCAACAACAACAACAAAAACAAACAAACAAACAAAAATGACATGCTTTAGGGAGTAACATTATTAAAATCATGAAATAGAAAGCTGTGGACTCTCCTTCCCTTAAAGACACACTGATTCAACTGCAACACATGGATTAATATTCTCTGTTGAAAGAGGCTCTTACATTTGAGCTAGTACAAAACCAACCATGGTAAAACTTTTAAGAAAAGCAGAGACATTTTTCATTCATAATTCCCATCCCTCGTACAGTACCATATAATTGAAAGGGAACTTCTAGCTCTCAGTTTTTCCCTGAGGAGGGAAAGCTTTGGATCACACATCTAGAATCCAAATTTTTCTGGGTGCTATCCAAGAGGATTCCACATTGCCTGTGGTGGAGTGATGTTGGGCCCAATATATGCTAGTTCCCGAGGGAGCTGTAGAGAACAAAGTGGTGGTTTGAACAGGTGTGAGAATAATCACCACAGATTTTCTCTACAACCTTCAGCTCAACATGAAGCTAACAGAAACAAACAAACAAAGAAACAAAAAACAGCTGTAAGGCCAGTTGCCTCACCGGGAGATCGGACGCACCCATTCCTCCCAGCGTCTGGGAATTAGGTCGCCACTCCATGATCAACATTTAACTTCTCCACATAGCCTCCCCAACACCCACCCCTGAAGCAAATTCCGCACCCGACACCTAGCCCGCCACTGGAAACCCCCACCCAAAAATTTTTGAAAAGCCCCGACAAACCTTGCCCAACAGCACTTTCTTGCGCGATAGCACTTTCTTGCCCAATAGCACTTTCTTGCTCGATAAGCACTTCGCCCCTTCAAGGTCATTTTTCCCCAAGGCGGCCGGCTCACCAAAAATCCCGCCTGCCCACTAGTAGTAGCCCGCCTGGTACAAGTCCTGTGTTCCAATATCCAGTCAAGTGCCTTATGCTTTGTCTCCTCAGTTCCCAATTAAATGCCTTCACTCCCTATAAAACACCTTGCCCTAAAAAGTTAGGCAGGACTTCTCCGGCCCCCTTCCGGCTGATAGAACCTCGCCTGGTACCTAAATAAATTGTTTTTTCATTTTCTTATGCTGCTCTCAGTTTCCTCATTTTAAACTCGGCAATAACCCTTACAACAGCTTCCATCTTCTTCCTGAGAAGGAAAAAATTAAACTACATACAGAGTGTTCTAACTTCTCTGGGGATTACCAGGGAAATTGACTTCTGTCTTACCTCACTCCGAGTGCTGAGGAAACCTGGTGTTATGTAGATAACTGGGGTCTACATAGAACAAACACACCAGTTTGGACTAGCATGAAGGTCTGAGAGGCTCAGGGTAACTCTGACCTATTAGATTAGTAAAGGTCTTATATTCTACTAGACCAATTCATAAAGCCAGGAAGAAATAAGTTTATTTTCCTATATGCATGAATACCAACAAAAAGAGCCAAGGAAATTTAAGAAATAGGAACATAAAATCCAAACAAACAGATAAAAAATCAAGATAACACTCCAAAAATAAATCCTAATAAAATGGAGTTATGTGATTTACTGAGAGAGAACTCAAAATAATTGTCATAAAAATGTTCAATGAACTCAGGAGAGCTATGCATGAACTAAATGAGAATTTTAACAAAGAGATACAAAACCTTTAAATGAACCAAACAGAAACCTAGGAATTGAAGAATGTAGTAACTGAACTAAACATTTTGATAGATGGGTACAACAGCAGATTAGAGCAAGCAAAAGAAAGAACAGGGAAGATGAAGATGAGTCATTTGACATTAACAAGTCAGAGGAGGAGCTAAAAAAAAAAATGAAAAAGACAAGAGTGCAGAGAGCTTAACAGTCCTATAATACACCATCAAGTGAGTCTCAGAAAGAGAAGAGAAAAGAAACGAGAAAGCTGATTAAAGGTACAATGATTGGCTGGGTGCAGTGGCTCATGCCTGTAATCCCAGCACTTTGGGAGGCTGAGGTAGGTGGATCATTTGAGCCCAAGAGTTTGAGTCCAGCCTGTGCAATATAGCGAAACCCCATTGTCACTAAAAATGCAAAACATAACAAATAAGGAAACAAAATGACTGAAAACTTCTCAAATCTGGGGAAAGAAATAAATATCCAGATTCTGGAAGCCCAAAAGATTCTGAATAAGATAAATGCAGAGAAAAATCCATACTGAGATACAGTATGTATATATGTATATATACTCTAACTCTATGACCCACTCCTGGAGTGCAGGCTGCTGTGATTATATCTCACTGCAGCCTCAAACTGCCAGGCTTAAGTAATTCTCCCACCACAGCCTCCCAAGTAGCTAGGACTATAAGCATGCTCTACTATACCTGGATAAACTAATTTTATTTTTTTTATAATGACCAAGTCTTACTATATTGCATATGCTAGTTCTAAACTTCTGTGTTCAAATAATCTTTCTGCCTTGTCCTTTCAATTTATTAGTATTACAGGCATGAGCCATCATGCCCAGCCCAAGACCCATTATAACCAAATTGTTAAAAGTAAAAGGCAAAGTATAATAGTTGTTGTAAAGATAAATATATAGACAAATATAGAGTACTGTACTACTGTAATAGTGCTGAGAAAATCACTCAATTCTAATATAAAAGTTAAAAGACAAAAGTATTAAAAAATAACTATTACTAAAAATATGTTAAGAGGTACAGAATATAAATACAGTTGACCCTTGACCAACATATGGATTAGGGGTGCCAACCCCCAAACAGTTGAAAATATGCATATAAATTTTGACTTGCCAAAAATTAACTACAAGTAGTCTAATGTTTACTGGAAGTCTTACCAATAACCTATACACATTAATATATACTCCTGAACAACCATAGAATCAAATAAATTAAAAGAAAGATTTAAAAAATCTTGAGACAAATGAAAATAAAAATACAGCATACCAAAACTTATGTGATACAGCAAAAGCAGTTCCAAGAGAAAAAATTTATAGCAATGAACACCTTTAATAAAAAAGAAGAAAGAACTTAAATAATCAAATGTTACACCTGAAACGACTAGAAAAAAAAGAAAAACTAAACCAAAGTTAGCAGAAGGAAGAAAGTAAAGATCAGAGTAGAAATAAATAAAATTGAGATTATAAAAATAGAAAAAATCAACAAAACTAACAGGTTTGTGAAAAGATAAAATTGACAAATCTTTAGCTAGACTAAGAAAAAAAAGGAGGACTCAAATAAATATAATCAGAAATAAAAGAAGAGACATTACAACCCATGTAACACCAATACACAACATCAAGAGACAATTATCAACAATTATATGCCTCTTAACAGTAGAATGAGTATATACGTGGTGTTATATTAAATGTATAATACATTGCAATAAAAAAGAACAGTATACTGAGACACACAACATAGATGAATTTCACAGATACTATATTAAACAATCAATGTTTATAGAAGTGAAAATAAATATTTCTCTTTGGATGGTTTACTACGATCTGATATACAGTTTCCTTCTTTGGGTTCTAGAAATATTCTATTCTCATTTGATACGATTGTTACACCCTTATAGATATTTACGTTTACTGAGTTGTAAACATAAAATTAGTTTATTTTACTACATGTAATTTACACCTTAGTAAAACATTAAAAATAAAGATGTTGTAGCATAAATGCTAGTTTTTGGTTTGCCTCATTCATGGTACCATATTCACATATATGTATTTCCCATAGTTTACCAATTTAAACAACTGATTACAAATTTATGACAGAGATTTTTGTTCCACGTCATCACAAATGCTGATGTTATTACTCTTTTTGAACCATGCCAAACTTAGCAGCAAACATTTTTATAAAAGAAAATCTGGTTGATAATTCTATATCTTAGGTTAGTGATGAAGTTATTTTTTCAACTATTTATTAGCTGGCTATTTGTATATTTTTCTAAAATGACTGTATCCTTCACCCATTTTAATTTTTTATTGATTAATAGGCATCATTTATAAAATTATAAAAAATAAATGTTTGTATCTTTGTGTTACAGAGCTTGCTTTCCCAGTTTGTCTTTTATTCCTTGATATTCTTTTCTGTATTTTTTAACAGCTTTATTGGAATTTATATGCCATGTAATTTACCCATTTAAGGTGCACAATTCAACATATTGTTACTATTTATTGTGAGTGAGACATGGTATCATGTTGTGGTTTTGCATTGCGGCACTTTTTTACATAAAGAAGAATATATTTGTAGCAACTTCATATATATTTTTAAAAAGTTAACTTTGTATTTCCAAATACTTCTTATATTCTGTGGCAATGATGTGTTCTTGCCTTGAATTTCTAATTATATTGATATCTTCATTTGATTGGCTTTTAATATCTATAACTTTGCCTTGTCTATGACTTTGATGCAAATATTAAAATACTGGTGCTTATGTGTTCATTTATTTTTTGGATACTTCTGCATTCATTTCCTGTTTCCTTGTCTTCTTTTAAATATCAAACTATCTAATAGAGTTTATTAGCCATTTCCTTCCAACATCATAACTTTGCTTTTCATTTTCTCTCTTTAATTTGTTTCTGTTTCTAACATTGCTTCTTTTTTTTTTTGGGTAATAAATCTTATATGGTGTTTCCTTGACTTCTCACCAGCCTGACATCCTCCCATAGATTTGGGGGTTTCTCAAATCTTTTAGATCTGCTATGTTGATTATCATATACTTGAATAAATTTCATGTAAGAATGTATCAGCTTTTAAATCAAATAGGTTATACAGAAACTAAAACCTCATTAAAATTACATATTATATTATATATAGTATTTATAATACATATACAGTCTGGATTTATACTTCTTTTGCCTTCACTTAAAACAGATATCTTTTGGTTTTCATTTTCATTGTTTTATAGATTCTGAGAATCTTCTACTTCATTAAATAACATAATTATTATAGTATATATGTTTTAATGCAAATTACTATAATGATATTTGTAAACAAATAACAATTTTATGTTTATCTATACATAATACTGTTAACCTTTTAAAATTAAAATGTCTTCAGTTAAGTAACAGTATTTGTTTCAGGACTAAACTGACTTGATAATACAGATATTTTACTTTTTGTTAGATATTAGGTATAAGATGAATACATTGAGTGTTTTCATGTATAAATTATATTTTTTGAAGTTGTTCATAAGGGCATATTTTTAACATATGTAAATTTGAAAATATTTTTGGTAGTTTTACATGTGAACAATAAGATTAATTATGTGTTCTTGGGCTACACCTTTTTACATTTTTTATTTTTTATATTTAATAAAGCTATTTTTTATTATACTTTAAATTCTGGGATCCATGTGCAGAATGTACAGGTTTGTTATGGCATACACATGCCATGGTGGTTTGCTGCACCCATCAGCCCATCATCTGCATTAGGTATTTCTCCTAATGCCATCTCTTCACTACCCCGCTAACCCCCAACAGGCCCTGATGTGTGATGTTTTCCTCCCTGTGTCCATGTGTTCCCATTGTTCAACTCCCACTTAGGAATGAGAACATGCAGTGTTTGGTTTTCTGTTCCTGTGTTACTGTGCTGAGAAAGATGGTTTCCAGCTTCATCCATATTCCTACAAAGGACATAAATGCATCCTTTTTTATGGCTGCATAGTATTCCATTGTGTATATGTGCCACATTTTCTTTATTCAGTATGTCATACGGATGGAAATTTGGATTTCTTCCAAGTGTTTGCTATTGTGAATACTGCTGCAACAAAAATATGTGTGCATATGTCTTTATAGTAGAATGATTTATAATCCTTTGGATATATACCCAGTAATTGGATTGCTGGGCCAAATGATACTTCTGGTTCTAGATTCTGTAGGAATTGCTACACTGTCTTCCACAATGGTTTAACTACTTTACACTCCTACCAACAGTGTAAAATTACACCCATTTCTCCACATCCTCTCCAGCATCTGTTTCATGACTTTTTAATGACCACAATTCTAACTGATGTGAGGTAGTATCTCATTGTGGTTTTGATTAGCATTTCTCCAGTGATCAGTGATGATGAACTTTTTTTCATATGTTTATTCCTTCCATAAATGTCTTCTTTTGAGAAGTGTCTGTTCATATCCTTCACCCACTTTTTGATGGGTTGTTTGTTTTTCTTCTTCTACATTTGTTGAAGTTCTTTGTAGATTTTGGATATTAGCCCTTTGTCAGATGGATAGATGCAAAAATGTTCTCCCATTCTGTATGTTGCCTGTTCACTCTGATGATAATTTCTTCTGCTGTGAAGAAGCTCTTTTATTTAATTAGATTTCATTTGTCAATTTTGGCTTTTGTTGCCATTGCTTTTTGTGTTTTAGTCATGAAGTCTTTGTCCATGTCTATATCCTGAATGGTATTGCCAGGTTTTCTTCTAGGGTTTTTATGGTTTCAGGTCTTACATTTAAGTGTTTAAACCATCTTGAGTTAATTTTTG
Organism: Alouatta palliata; assembly: GCA_004027835.1. Taxonomy (NCBI): domain Eukaryota; kingdom Metazoa; phylum Chordata; class Mammalia; order Primates; family Atelidae; genus Alouatta; species Alouatta palliata. The sequence continues at coordinate 149,934 of PVKV010002359.1, read as the reverse complement.
TATAAGGTGTAAGGAAGGAATCCAGTTTCAGTTTTCTGAATATGGCCAGCCACTTTTCCAACATCATTTATTAAATAGGAAACCCATTTCCCATTGCTTGTTTTTATCAGGTTTGTCAAAGATCAGATGGCTGTAGATGTGTGGCATTATTTCTGAGGCCTCTGTTCTGTCCCATTGCTCTACATATCTGTTTTGGTACCAGTACCATGCTGTTTTGATTATTGTAGACTTGTAGTATAGTTTCAATTCAGGGAGAGTGATGTCTCCAGCTTTGTTCTTTTTGCTTAGGATTGTCTTGGCTGTAAAAGCTCTTTTCTGGTTCCATATGAAATTTTAAAGTAGTCTTTTTCTAATTCTGTGAAGAAAGTCAATGGTAGCCTGATGAGGATAGCACTGAATCTGTAAATTACTTTGCGCAGTATGGCCATTTTAATGATATTGATTCTTCCTATCCATGAGCATGAAATGTTTTTCCATTTGTTTGTGCTCTCTCTTATTTCCTTGAGCAGTAGTTTGTGGTTTTCCTTGATAAGTTCCTTCACATCCCCCATAAGTTGTATTCCTAGGCTTTTTATTCTCTTTGTAGCGATTGTGAATGGGAGTTTATGATTTGGCTCTCTGTTTGTCTATTACTGGCTTGTAGGAATGCTTGTGATTTTTGCACATTGATTTTATTTCCCGAGACTTTGCTGAAGTTGCTTATCAGCTTAAACAGATTTTGGGCTGAGATGATATGGTTTTCTAAATATACAATCATGTCATCTGCAAACAAAGACAACTTGATTTCCTCTCATCCTATTTAAATATCCTTTATTTCTTTTTCTTGCCTGATTGCCCTGGCCAAAACTTCAATACTATGTTAAAGAGGAATGTTGAGAGAGAGGATCCTTGTCTTGTGTCGGTTTTCAAAGGGAATGCTTCCAGCTTTTGCCCATTCAGTATGATATTGGCTATGAGTTTCTCATAAATAGCTCTTATTATTTTGAGATACATTCCATCAATACCTAGTTTATTGAGAGATTATAGTATGAAGAGTGTTGAATATTGTCAAAGGTCTTTCCTGCATCTATTGAGTTAATCATGTGGTTTTTTTGTTATTGTTTCTGTTTATATGATGAATTACATTGATCTTCCATATGCTGAACTTGCTTTGCATCCCAGGGATGAAGCTGACTTGAATTTTCTGTGAAAATTAAAATAACTTAAATATTTTTGAGCTGCAGAATCTATTATTTTTGTGATTTATTTCCTGCTTTCTTCATTTTGTTTTCTTTTTCTTAATGTGCTTTTACTTTCAACCTTTTTATTTTTATTTTTATTTTTTTTAGAACAGGGGATTTACTGTTGGACCATGAGAAACAAAGGCATCGTTTTCATTTTAAAATAATAGAAACTCAGGTATGGAAAGTGCTAAAGAGAACATTCTAGACTAATCCCTTCTCTTTGCCCAACCTCCTACCCACACAAAAACACAAATCCCTTCCAAAACATCTCTGACAAGCAACCTCAAACTCCTTCAAGAGGTGAGAATAGCCTTCTCCTGTGCAGCTAGCTCCATTGGGTTTGATGGTAGATAAGTCCACAATTTCGTATTATAACAATGTAGAAGGAAGCAAAGTTTGTGAGTTTCATCCTCTCTTTCCTCTCTCTCTTTTTTTTTTTAATATATATACTTTTTATTGCATTTTCGGTTTGGGGGTACATGTGAAGAACATGCAAGATTGTTACATAGGTACACACATGGCAGTGTGATTTGCTGCCTTCCTCCCCATCACCTATATCTGGTATTTCTCCCCATGCTATCCCTCCCCAACTCCCCACCCCCTGCTGTCCCTCCCCTTTTCCACCCCAACAGACCCCAGTGCGAGATGCTCCCCTCCCTGTGTCCATGTGTTGTCATTGTTCAACACCCGCCTATGAGTGAAAATATGCGGTGTTTGATTTTCTGTTCTTGTGTCAGTTTGCTGAGAATGATGGTTTCCAGGTTCATCCATGTCCCTACAAAGGATGTGAACTCATCGTTTTTGACGGCTGCATAATAACCCTTTTATTTTTATTTTAAAGAAGTTAATAATTTAAAAATAGTTTCTTATACATTTTCTCCTACATAAAAAGGTTTTTTTAATTAAAAATGCTTGTACTCACAAGATCTAATATTTATGTTTGAATAGCAATGTCTTTGACAGATATATGCAGCTATATCCATCAGTATGTACCAGTTGACTAGACTGTGGTAGCTACACATAAAGGACAGCAAAAATTGACGATAAAGATTATGAGGAAGACAACTAAATATTAATATAGACCTTGTCCATGATTACATTTTTATGAGAGTTGGGGAGAAAATGTACAGAATCATGCATTTTATTGTGTATAATAAAACATTATATTTTGTTATTATTTACATTATGAAGGCTTATAATATGCCATCATAATACAAAAAGTATGGGAAGCAAATATGTGTAGGTGTGTTAATACATATTCTTCCATATTTTAACAAAGGAAAGATGAGAGAATCAATTTAAAACTTACCTAAGAAGAAAGGATATCAGGAAGAAGAAAGGAATGGAAGCAAAGGAGATGAGAGTTGGGCTTCTCTTAATAAACTGTCTTTTAATAAGCTTACTTCATAATGTTAAATTTGGAACTAAATAGTGTTTTATTTAATAATAATAGTCACAAATCATAAAAAAGCTAAAAAAGAAATTCCTGAAAATTGAAAGGAAACTGAAACAAATGTACTTAAATGTATATCTATTTGGAGCATAACAAAGAAGAATTATTTCCATTGATACTAAAGTATAATCTTTTGACTGCATATTTCTAGTGAGACACATGAAAAGGATAAAAAAAATCTCAAGTTGCATTCAGTAGTCTTCTAATTCATAGAAATAATTATATATATATATATATATATTTGAAATGATCATGTGCATATTTTTGGATAAAGCAGCTAAGCAACTAATTATTTTACTATGTTAGAAAGCAAGACATTTTTCAGCATAAAAACACACATAAGTGTATAGGTTAAAAAAAATGTGACCCTAAATATAAATTTGAAATACCAGTATAAACTTATATTTTGTTTCCCTTCTTTTAATCACTATATATTTTCTAACTCAGTAAACTAAAATGTTTTGTTAACCATACTACCCTTAGAATCCATAATCTGATTTTTAAAACCACTTCCCATTAAAGTAATTACAGTAACTGCAGTTTCTTAGGGAAACAGCCACTTCCAGGTCTTGTGAAGGGTACTGAGTGAGTTTGAGACAGGGCTATGTGACAAAGTACAGAGTGTATCAAATTCTACCAAGGCCACGTCAGAAGGAAACAGGAGCCCCTGAAAGGGCTTTCACTCATCAGAGTTGAACATCTTATGAGGGCAATAGGCCAAAACTTTTCAAATATATAAAAATATGAGTTCATAATGATACTAAAATATATTTATTATGCAACTATGGAGGTTTCTAAAGCATCATATTTTTTTCAAAATTAATAAAAGTGGGAAATAAGCATTTAATTCTTCTTCCTTTTCTGAGCAAACTCAGAGTATCCTAATATTTGATAAGGAAAATCATCTTTTGCCTCTTGTCAAATAATTGCAGCTAACAGCTGCAAAAGGAATGATGAAGTTAGAAAATTACTGTTTTGAAACCCCTTATAAATAATAGATTGAAGCTATGCTCTTCAGCAGATGCTAAAACCATTAGGCAAAGGTTATAATGGATGGATCAGGTTGAAAACACTTGAACCTACTTCTCAATCTTAACTTCTCAATTATAGGGACAAACAGACAATATGAATCTCCTGATATGTTGCAAAAAGGAATATATCATCTATAAAGAAATATTGCCATCCTTAACAAATGAACACGAATCTAAACAAGTCTCTGGTTTTATCAGTTCATAAAATGAAGAAGCAATCATGAAATTCTATAAGCCAAATGACCCGGTTGCAATCCTCCCCTCTTGGCCTCCCAAAATGCTGGGATTATAGGTGCAGATGTAAGCCAATGTACCAAGATGACATAAACTTTCTAATGAAATGATTCACAAAAGTTACAATTTTATTTCAACACTGGCAAGTCATTGTCCACTGATGATGTACAAAAAGTGCCATAATACACTATTTTCACCTAGACTGCCGTTCTATAGAAATATAACTACATATTTCTATTTACATTTATCTATCTTCTATCTATCTATTAACCTGATTGAACTATCTGTCTAGTGTGTGTGTGTATGCATGTAAAGTAATTTAATATGACCTAAAATTGCTGGTGATTTTCAGTATATCTTCTCCGAGAGTAGAAATTTTAAATGTAAGCACTTAGTTTATGACTATTTACATTCTTAGAGGTTAAATTTATAGTGGTAAGAATCAGAAGAGAAATGCATTGAAGTGGTTTGAAAATATACATAGTAACTTCAAAGACTAAAACATGTATACATTTCTTAGATATAAACTATATTTATATAAATTTGTATAATTACAATTATACAAATAGTTTAACTGATCTTTCTGCCCACTTTGCTCAAAATATCATTCCTGTTCCAATGTGTGATTTCTCATCTAGAACCAGGTAAATCTCTACTGCAAAAGTGAAAAGATGTCTTATATTAGCAACATTTCTCAACTACTTCTTTATCCCAAAAAAGGAAATTGATTTGACAACACCCATGAAAGCATAACGACGGGTTACTGATTTTTATTTTTCACACATTTTTCAGATTTTATGTGAATCATTCTATATTTATGAAGCACACATTTTTGGTTTCAGTTGCTCTATCAAATGGTTCCAGGTCTTTGCTGAAGTCATCCGTGAATATAAGGAATGACATTTTGCGAGCAATGCACTTTATATCACAGTAACAAGCCTGAGCTTTTCTTTTGTGGAATGACCCTGAAATGGGTACAACAGGGAATGATGAGGACCCATCAAGGTGAAGAAATACGATTTTATTAGGTGAAGGAAACCATTTGCTCTGTCAACCTACTTTTTTCTTCAGTGATAATGGGAACTTTAAGAAACTCAAATGTTCTCTTACATACCACACCTGACAAATTTCCATTTGTTACATCTACGCAGAGATACAGCAGGATTTTCTTCAACTGCTTTTTCTTCCTACAAAAGTTTCTGAAATTCAAATTCTTCACATTATACCTGGACTGTCTCCCTTTTTGAGGCTGCCAATGCATTTCTTGGTTTCACTTAAATAATTAAAAATAATTGGCACAAATACAGATGGAGCAGTGTAATGGAATCTTCTAAATTGTCTTTTATGCCCTGGGGTGTGATGGCAGTCACTGTTTTTTGAACCTAATCTCTGTTTTAACTTTGACTATTGATATCAATTCCTCATTACCAATGAACTTCCTGCCTTCTAATATTATTTGTAATCTGCTGAATATTAATTTATTGGCTTAGTCTTTAATCCTAGTATGTAATTGCCCTTTTTCTCTCTAATGTGGTGGTTTTATAATCATTAATAGCATTTATTCTACATACATCCTGTGCATGTGCATTTTCTGTTCCACAAACAGAAATACCTCATCTTTTATAAAACCCCATTTTATTTCAAAGGAGGCTGAAATAAGTTAATGTTCTTGCAGTCTTGAAATGTTAAATTCCTCTAGTACCAAAAGTTAGCTATTCTGTCTTGCAAAGATAAACCACTATGAAAGCTAGTCGAGAAACTCTATGTGAAGTTTACAATAGTATTTACATTCAAGTGAGTTCAAGTAAAGAGAATAAACTAGATCTTGTTACTCTTTATTTTGGAATCCTATACCAATACTGGGTAGTTGAAAGAGTCAGATTTGGAATTGGATAATCCTAAAAATTCAGAATCCCTGCTCTATTACTTTGTCAATCATTATAACTTTTAGTATTAGAATATATGTGATATAATTATATGTATTATGTCATGATTATAAGTCTCATATGTCTATCTGAATAATGATGGGGGTTTACTTGAGACAAGTAGTTTCTATAGCATCCAGCAGAGAGTAGCTTGTACAGTATCTGTTAGAAAATAGAAACTCAATAGTTGGGGGAATGCATGAACTCAGTAACAGCTGGTAGAGATGTGCTGTCTAATATGATAGCCACTAATCATACGTGGCTTTTAAATTTTAAATATAAATTAATTACAATGAAATAATATTAAAAATCTATGTGTTTTTTATATTGTTCACATACTATGTGCTCAGTAACTACATGTAGCTTGTGAATATCACATTGGGTAATGTAGAGATTTATTTTGGACATTGCTGGAAGATAGGAAAGAACACCGTCTTTGGCATCAATCAAATCTGATTTCAACCCTCAGTTTCAATATCACTAGCTGGGTGACTGTAACAAGGTCATTTTATCTCATCTATTAAGGGTGACAAGGACCTGGAATTTTTAGAATGAATTGATAATATCTCTATTTAGCAAAGCCTTGAGTAATCCTGGGGTGGCTATGTCATCATAGGATTGAACACCTTGAAGACAAAAATCAGGGAAGATCCAAAGCTATAGCACCAAAAATTGAAATAAATTTTATACTCTCCCTGTGACAAATTTTGCTATGTCTGCTCCTTGTCTTCCTAGTCTTCTGTTTGCAGCCAGGTTATTTTACTTCTTGCAAAGGAAATACTTTTGCCTCTCTTGCTCCAGCTAGAAATCTTCAAGGAAAATCTCTATTTTTGCCGTTATCCTCTGAATGAACTACTCAGTGTGGTTTGAGAGGATGAAGTACAATAAGGATGCAAAGGATCCAGGTTAAGTCAATCTTATGGACCAGAGATGCTTTGTTAAATAATAAGGTTGAAGTTAACATTCAAATCATTGATAGAGCAATTTTTAAATAGAAGGCAAATAAGCCAAACATGAGTTCCTCTAATAGATTCAAGAGCCAGGCAAAGGACACAGTAGAATCTACATGATGTTTGCCTTGCAGGGTATTGTGAGGAGTACTTAAAAGGGCATCAGTGAAGCACCATTTCAAATACACAGCTCACAGGAGAAACTAATAAATGATTGTTGGCTTTATTTTGACGACTCTTCATAAATTAGCAAAATACATAGAGAAGCATGAATTCTTTCCCTCTTTCTTTTCAGGAAGGTCTTGCGTAAGTACAGGGCTTATCTGATAAGAGGTATGGCCTAACTGTTTTTCTGCAAGGCTTTTCTTCCAGCTTAAACTTTCCTTCAAAACCCTTTCAATAACCCTCTTTGCCAATCAGACTATATAGCTTACTCAACACCCCTCCTTCAATAATTGTGTTTTGAATGCTTCGGTGATCAGCAAATTTTTCCTTCCTCTTCCTTTCTGTGTAGAGCCTTGCATGAGCGCCAAGTCCCACAATAGCTGCATTCTCTCATCTGAATTATTGGAGTAGCGATTGCCTATACCTTATTGTACTATGTACTTCATTAAGTTTAAGATACATGCATATATTAATTAGCTTGACTTAGCCATTCTACAACGGATATATTTCAAAATACGTTGTACACTACACACACACCCACCCACCCATGCACACACACACACACACACACACACACACACACACACATATATATATATATACAATTATTTTTCCTTTTAAAAATAAATTATTAGGATAAGATATATGTAAACTTGGGATCTTAGCTTTGTTCTTTCTACAATATACTAAACCATTAAACAATCTTCAAAAAATATATTTTTTCCACATTTAGATGGCTCTGAATTTAGAGCATGTATTGTAATTGATGATATTTCACAATTTCTGTTGGCTTAGAAAAGCATACGGTGTAGAAAGGTGAAGAACTTCAACTCACAGAATTCAAATGTTTACAGGAAGAGTTGGATGAGATGGTGAATCAGATATGGGCATGCCTCAGACATACTACAGGTTTGGTTCCAGACCACCACAATTAAGTGAATATTAATAAAGCAATTCATATGAATTTTATGGGTCCCCTGGGTATATAAAAGTTTTATGTTTATACTATACTGTAGTCTATTAAATGTGCAATAATATTATGTTTAAAAATTATATATACCTTAATTAAAAATACTTTATTGATGAAAAATGCTAAGAATCATCTCAGCTTTCAATGAGTAGTAATTTTTTTGATGGTATAGGGTCTTGCCTTGATGCTGATGGCTGCTGATAGGTCAGGATTAAGGCTGCTGAAGGTTGAGGTGGCTGTGGTAATTTCATGAAATAAGAACAATGAAGTTTGCTGCATTGATGGACACTTCTTAGTAGATATGAAAATAACATCAATCTCCTTGTACATCTCTGTCAGAGCTCATGGGTGACTAACTGCATTGTTAATGAGCAGTAATATTTTCAAGGATTTCTTTGTTTTCTAAGTATTAGGTCTCAATAGTAGGCTTAAATATCCAGTAAAGCATTCTGTAAGCAGATAGGCTGTCATCAAGGCTTTGTTCTTCCATTTATAAAACACAGGCATAGATTTAGCGTCATTCTTAGGGGGAATAGGATTCTTAGAATGGTAAATGTGCATTAGCTTCAACTCAAAATCACCAGCTGCATTGGCCCCTGACAAATGAGACAGCCTGTGCTTTGAAACTTTGAAACCAGGCATTGACTTCTCTCTAGATCTTCTGGAAAACGTGTCCCAACTTTAACATCAGCACTTGCTGTTTCCCCTTGCACTTTTATGTTATGTAGATAGCTTTTTTCCTTAATTTCACAACCCAACCTCTGTTAGCATTAAACTTCTCTTCTTCAACTTCCTCACCTCTCTTAGCCTTGCTAGAGTTAGAGTTAGAGACTTCCTCTGGATTAGGCTTTGGCTTAAAGAAATATTATGGCTGATTTGATCTTTGATCCAGACCACTTAAACTTTCTCTATTATCAGCAGTAATGCTGCTTCCTTTCTTATAATTCATATGTTCACTGGATTAATATTTTTAATTTCCTTCAAAAACTTTTTCCGTGCATTCACAACTTGGCTAACTAGTGCAAGAGGCCTGTCTTGGCTTTTGACAAGCCTTCCTCACTAAGCTAAATCGTTTCTAGCTTTTGGTTTTAAGTGAGAGATATATGACTTTTTTTTTCACTTTAATACTTAAAGGCCATTTTAGAGTTATTAACTGGCCTAACTTCAATATTCTTCCGTCTTAGGGAAGAGGGTGGCCCAAGGGCAGGAAGAGAGATGAGAAAACAGCCATTCAGTGAAGCAATCAAAACATATACCATATTTATCTCTTATGCTCACTGTCTTATGTGGGCAAGGTTCAGGGTTCCCCTAACAATTACAAAAATAACTTCAAATATTACTAATCATAGATCACTATAACAGACATAATAATAGTAAAAATGTTTAAAATATTGTGAGAATTACCAAAATGTGATATGGAGACATAAAGTGACCACATGGCATTTGGAAAACGGGTGCTAACAGGGTTGAGGCAGGGTTGCACGCAAACCTTCAAATTGTAAAAAACACAGTATCTGTGAAGTATGCCTCTACTTTTCCAACTGGATAAATAATAATAAATAGAAAACATATTTTATAATTGGTCTAAACATTTATTTAACATCTGTGATTTTACAAATTTCCCCTATTATCAATAATTCTGTATTGAACAATTGTTATAAATGCAACTTTCAAATTGGAACTTTTAAATATGTGAAAAGATAATTTCATGAGAAAAGAATTCCCAAATAATAACAGGAATGCATTCTGTGGCTCCTGATAAATATCGCCAAGCTGTTCTTCAAAGTAGCCTTACCAATTTCACTAAAAATGCATTTGTATTTCCTAGACAGGTGTTTTGCAAAGACTTAATTATTGCATAGTCAGAGAATATCCACCAGTGTATCAAGTCTTTAAGATTCAAAATCCTTTGATATTTTCATTTTACATTGCTGGTTGAATTAAATAAACAGAACTTGTGCTCATCCAGAAAGCTTCTATTTTCAGTCATCAGTTAATAGACTCTTGATTAGATATTTGAACACTTTGATTTGGGTCTGCTTCTTGTTCCTCACCTAACTTCAACACTTTAATATTGAGCCAGATTTCACAAAGTTTGTGTGTACATATGTAGAAGTCTACGGCAGAACTTTTGAAACAAAAACTCTGTCAAAGGCACTAATGGATTTACTAGACTGGTTCCATCCTATGCAAAGTGTAGTTCAAGGAGATCATCTGAGAGCTTGTTAAAAAGGTAGACTGAGGTCCTAATCCTACTACTAAGACCTACTATGATAGAAATTGCATTTTAAGATTTCCCTTGATTCATATGCACATCAACATTTGAGAGTCACCTGTGGAGGTGATTATGAAGTCACAGTGAGAAATGCTGTTCTTTGCCCTTCCTTGTTTAACAATTGCTATCATTTCTGCAGGTGACAATCAAACTATGTACAGAGAGAGAAATCTCCTTTCCTTCCACGTATTCTCTGCTTTATATGTGAAATTTTTTTCTAAGCTTATTGTGTCATGTGTGACATTCTTAGAGTTTTACATTATAAAACTTTCTGCCTCAGCCAATACTTTAAAAAATCTATTTGAGTTGTCTTCCTCTACTATTCCGAATACTTCAGCTTTCCAATGATAGTGACATTACCAAACTTGACAATCATTTTCCATATAGACTGCACAGAGATCGTCAGTCTTCTACTCCGATTTTTTTCATTTTTATTTTGTATTTTTATTAGGACTTTGTGGCAAAATACATGAAACAAATGGTTTTACTGTTTTAAGCAGTACTTGTACCACAAAGATAATACTCAGACCAAATTCACTCATGTTTGATCTCTTGGGAATAATGTGCAAAAATCCATATTTGTTCGTTCAACAAATATTTAATGAGCACCTAAAATTGGAGAGATGTAAGTGTTAAGAATTTCACAGTGAACAAGAGGAAAAAAGTCCTTATTCTCAGAAGGCTTACTGAGTAAACAGAGGACAAATGATGGGCAGGCAAAGAAGTAACCACAATGATTTCAGATATTGAATATTACTCTGAAAAACATAAAGTGGACAATAAGCTAGAAAGCAAGAAAGTTAAAAAGAGAGCTGTGGCCCCCACTTCTCTCTGGAGCAACGCTAGTTCATGAGAAACTCTTAACTTTTATTAGTACCCTGGTGTCGATTTGAAATTCTTTTGTGTAGCTATTTATGCTGCTATTTCCACTGAGTGTCAGTTTCACTGGATCAAAGCCCAGGATTAAAATAATAGGGTTTTGTGAAGAAATCTTCACAAGATCCAGGGTATAAGATACAGTGATATTAAGAAAAAGAGAAAGACAAACCTGGATGCTACATAAAATATGAATAAGGTCATATGCTAAACTTTAGATTTTCTACATTATTTTAATATAGCTTGTTTATATTCTTGTTTAGAATGATATTGATCATGTGAAATTGAAGCACGGAGAAGTTTAGTAACTTGCTCTGGCTTACATATCTTCTCAGTAAACAAATAAGCATACAAAGAATAGACTATAATTCAGAGATCTGTAACTCTCCTGTGCAAACTGTTTCTATCCTACCCTTTAGTTTTTTAACTACAAAGAAAACAAGTAGAAGAGAGCTGGACAAGGCACTATAAACAAAACTCGCCTAGGAGAAGCAATATCTGAAAAGAAGAAAGACAGTGATACAAATAGCACAAATCCAACGGAAACTTTTTAAGCACTGGTAATGCAAGGCTGTACAAAACATCTAAAAGGGAAGCCAAAGAATGCAAGGTTATATGCATGGGGCTTCTTAACTCACATATCTTTACCTAATGAGATAGGAAGCAAGTTGAGAAAAAAGAGTAGATACAGTTACACCACACATTATATATCACATTCCATATACCAAATACTATGTAGCTATAAAGTATATATGGCTAAGAGGATGAAATAAAATGAGTTTCTACTGGAATGATATCCTGACTCTTTTATATACAACCTGTTAATCTATCTGGCCACCTAAAAAAAAAAAAAACCTAAAAGTATTTATTGTAGATGGTGATTATTACAAACACAATTCCTGCAAATTGCTCTATAAAAGTATTGATACATAAAGTTTCTATGCACTCACAGCAGCTTTATTTATAATGGACCAAAGCTGAAAACAATCCAAATGTCTATCAACAGGTGAACAGACAATCTGACTGTGGAATGTTCACATAATGGAATATTACTCAACATTATAAAAAAAAATCTGCTGATCCATGGACCGAGATGAAAGAATTCCCAAAATAGTATATCAACCAAGCAAAAACAGGAATCAAATGATATATGTATGATTCCATTGACATTCCATTCCAGTTACAGAACAGGCAAAAATAAGCTAGAGTGATAAAGATAAAAACATTCATTGACTAGTGACAGGGAGAGAGACTAGAAAGCAAAATAAGAAAACATAAGGTAATAAAACGGTTACTTATCTTAGTTGGGGTATTGGTTATACTTCTTTGAAATATATATTAAAATATGTGCATTGTATGCTGTACAAATATTAACTCAAGAATTCCCTGAGTGATGTGATTCTATTATGTATCTAGCATGAAATAAAATAAGATTTATCTCATATTCTACAAAACAGCAATTTTAAAATTTCTGCATAGATATTTCTTTTCATCTCTTCCACACATTCTATCATTTGATGAGCTTGACTCTTATTTTATTCTAAAGAAAAAGTATATACCATCAGTGAAGATTTTATCAACTATACTATAACCAGTTCTGCAGTTTCATATATCTGAATCCTCACTATCCAAATTCCTGTCCTTTTATTCTCTAAAATGCATGCATTCAAATGATATTAATTTCTTTCTACTTTGTCCTTTATAGTAAACTTATATCCATGATTACACCTTTTCTTTTTTTTGCATATTTAATCTTATCCTTTTTTATTCTGCCCTTGGTTTTTTATAACACAAAAGCTAAACAAAACTATTTTAGAGTTCTCATTCATCTTTTGCTATAGTCTCACCTAACTATCCCTTTATACGCAAGTCACTGTTTCTATTTCTTCACATGTTGTCAATTTTAAGGCCAATCTTTCTAACAAAACAATTATCAATAAGGTCACTCTTTCAACTTCGTGTTGCTAAGTATAATGATCTTATTACAATTTATCTTTTAACTTACATTGACAAAAGTTTCTGACACTAATGACCATTTGTTCCATCATAAAATCCTCTTCCTCCTTGATTTTTAAGGCATATAAGTTATATGTGTTCCCTTCTTTGTTTTCCTGTTTCTTCTTCTGGGCTTAGTCACCTCCAGCAGCCACATAAATGTTTAAATTTTTAAAAGTATATTCTAGGTCCTTTCTCTTATTTACTTTCTACTTTTCCGCTAATTTTGTCTATTCCATGACTAGGTTTTGATGTTACCAAATCATGAAAAAAAAAAAAGACCAAACTTAAGGTGACATAAAAAGAGGGAGCAATAAAAAGAAAAGGCTGTAATAATTTAGGATTCTGAAATTGGGCAACAATGGCCTAGAAAAAAAAAAGGGAGGCAAAAAAATTGGCAAACCGTGGTGGTACCTGGTCAGTGCTGTGCCTATTGGGGTTGTAAATTTCAAGTTGTCTTAAAAGGACAGATTAGTTTAATTTCGTGCAAGGTATCAGCCCGAATTGAGATTTTTTCTTTTGATGGTACATTTAACATTTTCACCACTTCAGTAAAGTTATACTTGATGACTTGTGATAACTGAAATAATAGTAACAATACAATACTGAACTTGAGCTATTAAAACACTTCTGAGGTTAAGGTCTGACACTAATCAAATTTTGTCACTATTATAAGCTGCTTCTTATCTACCTACACAGCTAATTATCAGTTAGTACTCACATACTGAATTTCTTTATAGTATTCTGGTTCACTTCCTGCTTTCCAGAGAGATTGCAGTCTATATCAGTGGAAATGAAGTCCACTGCACGTTTTGCACCTTCTGTTCAATACAGATTTTGCCCTTTCCTTGGCAGGAATTTCAGCTGCCTGTTATTTTCCTAAATTGCAAACCTAATCATCTGACTCCAATTCTTATATTCTTAACGGTGTCATCTTGCCTACATGTTAAAATTAACAATCTATTTGATATGTCAAAATTACTTTATAATCTGATCCTTACCTGTATCAATCATGTAGTTCACGATTTGACCATTTTGCCAAAAATTCATTTCCTCTTGGCCAGAAAATTTGCCAAGAAAATTTTATCAGAGAGAAAAACTTACCTACCTAGATATACAAAGTTGGTCATGAATTAAATACCTCCTCTTTATACTGTGTTATAATCTGTCGATTTTGTTCCCAGCAGTAATGACTATTTAGACTTCCATTAGCAAACACTAATTTTGCTTTATTTGATGGTGAGCCATCTAGGGCATGAATCCTTGTTGCAGCTCCAGAGCTCAGCCCAGTGCCTAGTGTATATTAAAGGTTCTGTGAGTAATTAAATAATTGAAAAATAAGTGGATGATTGAATAAATGAAAGAAAAGGACCTTAGCTCATTTGACCAGCTTACATAAAGTCATACAGCAAACAAACATTAAACATCAAAATCACTCTCATTTAAGAATTAATTCTCCTTTCTCCTATTTTGTTAAATTCATTTACTTATCAAATGTTTGTTAATGAGGCATACATTACAAATTACTGTCACGTAAAATTTCTAAGTAAAGCTGTGTAAATTTGGAGGAGAAGGATTGTTATCCTCAACAAGCTTCTCTCATCCTCTGGTGGGCTTCTTGCTGCTATCTTTTAATGTGTAGTGGAAATACTAAGCTGTGTTGTTAATGTAGAACTTTCAAATGTGGCAGATGCAGTTTGTGTGACAGTTTTAAGTACTTATATTCTCTCTGAACCAAAATAACAATGAATTTTGGAGGAAAAATCATGTCTCTGAAATATGACATATCTTTAGTATAAAGGCAACATAGTTAAGATTTTTTTCAATATATCGTGTTATATAAAGAAATAATTCAATATCATACATAAAGATTTAGCATATTATATATACCCACATACATACACAGTAATAAAAAGAAACTCTTGAGTTAGTTAAAAAAAAGATAAATCAAATTAATTTATGATTTGTTTTTTAAATATCACTTTCTCATCTATAATTCCACCTAAATCTATGTAATGGATATTACATATATCTAAAAGTTCAGTTTTGTTAATACCCCATACTTAGTAAATGATAGTTTAGTTATACCTTTATTCAACAAATAATTTTCAGGAGAGAAAGGCATTAGTGTCCAGTGGTTAAATGGCAGATTCTGTATCTTTTTCAGCAATTTACAACCTAGCATTAACTAAGACAATGGAAAAACTGAGTATGTATGTATCCTTTTTCCTTAGCTTAGCTTATCATATATTATGTTTTAAAAGTAAATAAGGTGGCTGGATGTGGTGGCTCTCACCTATAATCCCAGCACTTTGGGAGGCCAAGGTGAGTGGATCACAAGGTCAAGAGATGGAGACCATCCCGGCCAACATGGTGAAACCCCGTCTCTACTAAAAATACAAATTTAGCTGTTCGTGGTGGTGTACACCTGTAGTCCCAGCTACTCGGGAGGCTAGGGCAGGAGAATTGCTTGAACTCAAGAGGTGGAGGTTGTAGGTATTGTTATAATAACAAAAAATGAGGTAATTATCTTAAAACTTTGATCTCTCATATTCTTAAAATTTTATTTCTTAGGCATAGGAATTTCAACAAGGTCATATAACCTAACAAAGCAATATCTTACGGTGTATTTTAAGTCGACATGTCAGCATGTTCATGTCACCATTTTGGTTTTTTGTAATCAAGAATAGGTATGTGATACCAATCAAAGCGGGAAAAAAATCTGTGACCTGAGAAAGCCAGAGAAAGGAGTTCAGGGCCACAGAATCTACAGCTGCAATCCTTGATAAACACCATTTTCTGGTCAATAACTGAAATATTTTAGAATTTTAAGACAGCTAATTAAGCACTTTTCAAAAGCATTTAATTATTGTTTTAATCTGTAATTCAAAGGAGATCAGAGATAATATCTTGAGCAACTTCAACATTCTTGTAAATCAGCCTCCTCATTAAAAGTTTTGGACTCAAAGGCCTCATGCACTTTTTAATTTAATGTTGGTTATGAAACATTATTTCCTTTTTCGCTAAGTCATCTGGGAAATTGATTGTTTTGTTAGCTCTGCTCTGCCTCATCTGTATTGTCTTGAAAGCATAAAGAGCTTTATCTAAAACTTAGAAATTAAGGAAACATAAACTAATCTACCCTCTCCCACCTACCCACACAAGCACACAATAGATACAGATATGAATAACACAGACAATATTGGAACAAGTTCAACTTGCTTCAAATGTCTCTTTAGATTACTATCAAAACAAAACCCTAGTACTGTATATTTATGCTGATTTTAAAAATATTATTTATATCAAAGTTAATTAAGTATATAATGCTTTATACATACACACATGCACATAGTATGGAGACATGAATTTACTGTCTTTATTGCTTAGTGATAATGTTTCAAATGTTCATTAGCCTGCTGTATATCATAAATTAGAAAACTACAAGATCCTTACATATCAGATATCAGATGCAAAATTTGTAAATATCAAAAGCCTGTATCATTGTCCTGTATTTCTTTGGATATGTTAGTATTCATTCTTGCTTAGTCCTTTTCTCTAAGTGAAGTAATCATTTTTAAAATTTTACCAGGCACTACCAATTTACTAACAAGATCCTCCATGAAACCATTCACGATTATTCCCAGTAGCAACAGGAAGCTCTCTAATTTGACCTCTTATGCACTCATTTATACCTCCTTATTGTCTTAATTTTTTATTTCAGTTGGCCAACCTATCTTAAATAATTCATTTAATCAGTCATACCAACTCAAAAATATTTCTGGATACAATTATACAATAGATTAGGGATACTAAAATGAAAAAATGTCTTACTCCTGTAAAGCATGCTGTTTTGAGAGGATAGACATATAAACAAACAAATTAAAGGTATGATATATTTCCCACTACTGAAAGTTCAGAGAACATTACTGAATAAAGTAATTTCAATAAAGGAATTTACTTCTTTATTGAATGAAATAGCTTTCAGACTGAGTTGTGAGGATAGGTGTGACTTTTCTAGGTACATGAAGGGGGTGATCTCCCATAGGAATGAAATAGTATGATATATTTCTGGAACTGAATAGTACTTGTTTAGCCTGAAGTGTGATGGAGAAGGAGCTGATGCTGGAGAGGAGTGCAGGGGTCAGGTCAAAGTGTACCTTGCGGACTTTACTAAGAATTTTAGCCTACGCAAAACTGAATTACCACAAGTCCTTGCCTGTTTTCCTTCAGTGCACATTTCTTCATTCAGAAGAGAAATCAGAGAAAAATCCACATCCCTATTTTCTCACACCCTGACATACAGGAGGGTACCTCCTTTCAAAGCTAGTCTAAACCATACTCTCTCTCTTTTTCCAGCATCACTCTCTTTACCATCGTTGGTCTGGATTATTGCAATACACCTATATGTATTTTATTTGCCTATTATTCTGTTTTCCCACATACTCACCATGATGCTTTGTAAGTAATCTTTTAAAAAATAAGTTTTAATAATGTTACTGGCTTGCTGAATGTAACTTATTACCTCACTTACATGTGAAATCTGTTTATTGTTCTTTCCTAATGCATTGTCACTTCCTGGAAATCAGACATGGTTTCTTTGTGTCTCCAAGAGCAGCTGTAACATAACACTGGCTAATAGTGAGACTTAGTACATTATTGGTGGATGAAATATTTAAGTATTATTGAATTTTATTAATGTCTTCAAATAGTTCCCCTCAAAAACAGCTAAAAAAATAAATGGCTTATTTCAGTTTTTGCTTTTCTTTCCAAACCTCATACATTAATTTCATTCTCTGGGGTTTTTTTTATCTTGACTCTTTGTACATATATTTTGCTCCAAAGTAGAAAGATAAAAAAGTTAATCGAATTTCTTGTGTCTTATTATCTTGCTTCTCAGTCTGCATAAACATTAACTTTCTGAGTAATTAAGAACCCTCTCCTGGGATCCTGTGTGATAGCATACATTATTCCACACCATGTATGGGGTACAGTTGTTTTTGAAACTAGTAAAACATCAGTAATCCTTAGCTAATGCTGAGTGTAAGTACATAAAAAGTTTTATATATGTATATATATAAAATGCTGAGTGTAAATATGTAAAAAGTTAATGTATTTATTATATGTATATATATTATAAATATATATTTTATATATTTTTGACTCAGCGTTTTATACTTATATAAAATTTTTTTTATTTCACTTTCTCTTTTTAGAATCTTATGTTTTATTTTTGCACTGAAATTTTATAGGATAATTTGTTTAACATGTATATGCTATGTGAATGATATCAAGACATTCATTAGGTGTTGCTGATGGCAAAAATAAATTTAGATACATATTATTCTAAGAATTTAACCTCCTCATTCAGGAAGATTAAAAGCATGTAATCAAAAACTGAGGTTCATTTACATAATATAGAGATAGCCTGTGAGCACTGATGACTAACATAGGAATGAAGAACACACAATGAGGCTACTTGGAGGGAGACTGTAGTAGAATGGTGAATCGTATCTTTTGTATTTAAAAAAAGATTCAGGTATTCTATAATTTTCTTTTGAAAATCCTACAACTGCATGCCTAGAAAACACACACATATACACATACACACACATGAATCTCTGTATTAGGAAGGAAAACAACTTGGACTTTTGGAGAGATGAAAGGCTCCTGATGAATGTTGTTTGTAGATCGTTTATCTTTTTATCTGCTCTAGGATATATGAGACTTACTGAGCATGAATGTGGTGGAAACAATGCTATGTGTTCACCATACCCAGTTTCATATTTCTTTTTCCCAGGTTTATGTACAACTATATTTTCCATATCCTTTCGCTGCATGCATGGTTGACCATATGGATAGTTCTGGCCAAGATAAATGCATGCAAAAATGATACATGCTACTTTGAAGTTTTTGCACAATTTTCCAGTCAATTCTTTCGTCTACCCAAGCAATTAAAGATGCCTAGAACTGACATGGTTGACACTCGGAGATGCAATCAAGTCATTCTTAATAAAGTTTCTGCCCTAGAAAGTTGCCTTCCTACTGCACATGTTATGAGTAAGAAATACAATTCTGTTATGTGAAGTAATAAGATTCGAGGTTCTCTGACTCCTCTCTTCCACCGTCTCCCCATCTCTCTCTCTCTTTTTCCTGCAGTGCAGTACTTTTTTTTAAGCAGTACTAATACATTATATTTCCCTTTAACTTCCCTTTTCTTTCTTTAAAATCTGTTCTGTTTATAGAATCTGTACATTTTCTCTGCTAGAAGTCTCCTCACCAAAAATGAGCCTTTAGCACTGTGGGGATAAAGCAGTTTAGAACTGCAAAATTTTGTCTGAAATGAGAAAATAGTTGTCCTTTGGTGTTAACTCTCTCAGGTCATTTGTTTTCTGCACACAACTTACACATGCCTTATAAAAACACATTTTTTCTGCTTCTATTTTAATTTGGATGTAAATGAGGAATCATTATGTCTCTCTGTTTCTTTCAGTTTCTACCTATTCTGCACCATTGGAAATAACCATAGGCTTATCTGACAAGTTACTATACAGGTAAACTTAAGAAACAAAGAGGCCAACTGGTCTTTTTTGGGTGTGAATTTCTAGGCAAAAGCATACAACTGCTGAGCCAACTGATAACCAGTGTTTTAAATTTAAATCTGTTGGCTTAAATTTAATGTTTTAATTAATTATATTTATGATAGTTTGAGTCTAACGCTAGGAAGTCTTCAGATAAAAACAATGACACACATCTAGTGGAACACTCATGGACCTAAGCATGCAACTTATTATTAGCCAGCTCACAAAATGCACTTCCCAGTAAATAAACAAGTGATCCTTTATGTTCTTTTACCTCCTTAGCCTAAACAATCTATGTCAATATAAAGTTAGGACCTCACCAAATATTATTGTCACTCACTATGCTCAACCATAGGCAAAAAAAATATTAGGATGCTTCTCCAAACTCGAAGATACTTCGAAATGCAAAAGACTAGAGAAATTCGGAAAAGAGAAGTCAGAAATTGCATCAGGATGTCTGAATACCTAATTTGGGAATTGTTTTCAATGGTGTTTTTATAATTTATTTCATCCTAAAGGGGACATTGTGTGTGAGTTTATTTCTATTAATGGTTGTGAGCATGTACTAACAGAATAAAAACTTTAAAGTCAGTAGCTGATTTGTGAAAATTGAAGCACTAGCATCTGAGAAAGTGAAGTACCTGTCACAATTCTTCTAAATCATGAATATAGAAAGAAGGGATATAGTAAACTACACGTCAGACATACAGACATTTCATTCTGTACTACCTCTGATGGGGCCAGTCTGGAAATATAGTGAAGTCTGATCGATAAAGACATGATTCAAATGAGTATCCTGCCTATTTTAAACCATGTATAATGTAAAGTGCATTGTCCAGAATCTGAGAACCACAGATATATAAAATATGATGTTCCTGCATTTGAGGAATTTGAAGTCTATGCAGGGCAGTAGCAAATATATGTCTATACAGGCCTTTCTCTAGATAAACAGAGATAAAAGGTTTTCTGTTCTAAATATGAAGTAATTTATATTGGAATTCAGAAAAAAAGTACAAATTGATGTGCTAGAATCAAGCAAGAAAACTCTTTCATGGATATGGCATTTGGAAACCTTGAAGAAACAAGACTTTGATAAGTGAAAAGTCTGAGCGCTGGAGTGAGGCATCAGGGGGCACAGGCTGAAGTGAGGTGAGAGGAGGGAGCAGGAACTCACATCCAGAGGCAACTGCCTCACTCCAGGTAGTAAGAAAGGCATAGGGAGGACGGGTTTCATGCATAAAAAGTAGTCAGTTCAACAAGAATAGAGGATTTGCCTGAGGGAAAAGAAAGCAGAAAGGGGATAGATCATAGAAACTCCATAATGCCTGGGCGGAGCTTTTCTTTAATTTTGTCTGTACTTATAAAGAAAAAGGAGGCCTGAAGGAACAAGGAGCCAAAAGAATACTTACACATGTTTATTTGGATTATAAAAATTTTAAAGAGGCATACATTCTGGCTTATGTTTATAGCTGGAAGCAGCTATATCTCCTTGAGATTTTAAAAGCAAACTATCACATATAAAATTCACTCTACACACTTTCTCTTTTTACATTAAACGACTTCATTGTTTTTGAAAACATAATTCATTTGAATACAAAAAATCAAAATAAAAATTTAAATAACACAAAAAAGCACAAATGTTGAAGGGGAAGCATAAAATCTTCCCCAAATTCCATCTACTGCCATTGTTAACTTTAAATAAACCTCATTCTAGACACAACTTTCTCTATTTGAGTAAATTTAATGAGGTAAAAAAACAATTTCATAGAAATTGCATCATGCTATATTGTTATTTTTAACGAAACAAAATTTTCATTCAATAAATTGATATACTTTAAGTAAGCTTTTTCACCTAAAAGAAATATATATGGTTAATAAAGATAATTGGGCTACCTTAAATCTTTCATAGATGGAATTTTATTTTTCAACTGCCTGCTTCAGTTTTTGAGCAGAGTATATGTTCTGTGCTTAAAATGATTAAATAGACTTCTTTTTACCTCTGTTCTCCCTCACTTGCCAATTTTTGTAAGTTACATTATTTATGTATTGTTGAACTTGATAAAATTCATATTCTGTTTAACAATCTCCATTTCCAGAGCTGTTTGGTAATTATTCTATTTTTAAATGGATTCAGTGCTCTCAGCCAGTATTTTTATGACAGGTTTTCCATTTCAGATTTCATTTTGTTTTGCTTCATCACTTAGTTGACTGGAGTTATTTATCAAGTTTGCTTATTTTTTTCTTTCAAAAATGGCCCATAAATACTGTATTCCCTGAGTTTCTGCATGCCTGGAAATAACTCATTTTGTATTATTTTGTCCTGTTTTATTGCACTTGAAGGACAATTTGATTATGAATAAAATCTTGGCTTTGGTTTTAATTTTTCCTTAGAACTTTGTAGCTACCCACTATATTTTGATATTTAATGTTACAGTAGAGAAGTTTAAGGCAAGACTGAATTTTTATTTTTCCACTATAGATGACATGTTTTATTTCTTCATATTTGAAGTTCAGTAAGTTAGTCATTTAGCGTTACCAATTGCCATTAACTATTTTTTTCTGAAATATTTCATAAAATATTTAAAATTTTACCTTTATTTCTTTCTATTGTACCTTCTAATGCTAGAGCCTATCTCATTTTTAAGGTTCTACTTCAAGGATAAAAATTATTTTGGATCATCTCAACCTGATATTTAAAATTATCACCTTCATTTTTGTTGCTTTAATCTTTCTGTCATTTTATCCTGAATTCAGTATGATTTTCTCAAACTTCCCTTTATTTTATAATTTGATTTTAATCTAATCCTTTGTTGTTTCTTGAAGTTTCTAAATTATTCAGTGTCCTATAATTAGTGCTATTTTGGATTTTTACTTTTTTCTATCTCTATAATATCCTTTTTACAATATTTTATTTTAGTATTATCTCATCTTTGAGTTTTATTTTTAATGATTCATGACATTTATTAAGTTTTCATGAGTAGGGAAATGCATTTTGTTCCTAGGGGTATAATTTCAACTGAGGTAGTATTTCTTTTTAAAAATAGGTACATATTTTTTTCTTGTGAAATGTGTGCTGAATTTTTGTGCCTTTTTCTTTACTATTGATAATGCTTAGTGCTAGCCTCTCAGTGTAGATTTTCTTAATGCATAGGGTAGGTTCTTTTATTTACTTGTTAGCATGATCTATGCTTACCATTTTTCGTTATACTGTGGATCGAGGACTTAGCTATGCTATTTTATTATCTTCTTCTAATAGTAAGTTGGTGGGTCAGGCAGAGGAAGATAGTTCCCCTTACCCCACATAAAGCAAATTGTATTAAATGTTTGGTCCTGTCTTATGGGAAGGGATCTTTTTTCCTAGTGATGTCTGGGTATTCTGCCTTCATAGGAGCAAGTTTCATGAATTCAAATATATCCCCATTTTGCAGAACCTTGAATCCCACCTTTCTACCAGAAAGAATCATTTTCTATTGTTGGCATCCTTAATTTCACTTATGTCTCCCCAGCAGAGTTTTTTCTTCTTACTTCTCACCTCACATACCATCCTCTTGCCGGTAGGAAGAGAGAAGAGATATACATGATCACTGCCTCCATTTCTTCCCAGATCAAGGTGTGTGTAAGGATTCTCAGGATCCATAATCACCCACAAATAATTCCAAAGTGGGGTGAAGTTAAGGCCACACTATGAAAGAACCTTCTGCCTTTTTCCTTGGTTGCTTCTTAAATTGGTCAGCATGAGGCCATACTCCTTTGCTTATGTGATTGCTTTTGGTGAATGGTGTCTGCATTGTCTTTGACTATTTGATTAGACTTTACTCATCATTGGAACTCAGAGATCCCCATTTATTTTTCTTCCTTTTTGTAATTTATGAGCCTATCTAACACCAGCCACTGACAATATCTGTTTATCAGCAGTGTGAGGGGAAGGAGAAAATAAAAACATAGGTGTGAATCAAGGCCTAATCTTGAGCATCCTTTTTTCTCAATTTAGGGTTAAAGAAAATGAGTACTTTGTACTCAGATGGTACGAAGTGAAGAGAAAATGAAGAAGGGGAGAAATTTAGGGTAGATGGATTGGAAATTTCTGTACTGTCTTTATTATAGTTATGTTGCCATACTGATTAAGAACTGTTAGTAAGAATAGAGAATAACATTATAAGAACCTGCTGCTGGGTGTGGTGGTGCATGCTCACGGTCCCAGCCACTTGGGATGCTGAAGTGGGAGGATCACCTGATCTCAGGAAGTGGAGGCTGCAGTGAGCCGCCAAGCTCATGCCACTGCACTCCAGCCTGGACAACAGGAATGAGACCCTGTCAAAAAAAAAAAAAAAGAAAAGAAAAAGGAAAAAAAAAAAAAGAACCAAAGAGTCTAGGTTTCTGTCATGAGCGGTTGAGGGAAAAAAAAAGACCCTTATGGAGTAGTCTTAATTTTGTATTTTGGTAAGCTGAAGCAATGATACATAATAAAATCTAAGGCCTTACTAAAATAGGTAAGTAGAATTGGTAGATAAAATACTGTGATAATGAAAATATATAGCCAACTTATTGACAGACTGGACCTCAGGTGTACAAACAAAACATGTCTATTTTTTTAACTTATGTTGCTCTCAAACATGCTTTGTTGTAGGTGTTCTGTGCCCTCAACAGATCCCAGAGATTTATAGTTACTTTCTGTTATGAGAAAAGACAAATTTTAATAGCTGAGACTGAATTTTAGTATTCAAGAGTTCCAGCTAGTTTAAATCAAAAATTCAATCACACATTCAGTTCAAAGACTCTCATCTCCCCTTACCTCAGCCCTGACACAGGACTTGGGGCCTTTCAGTGGAGAAGATGAATGCATTTTCATTTTCACTTTTGCTCCATCTTTTTTATTTGCTGCTTTGATTCTTCAAGGACTTGGTCAAGAAGGAAGAGGAACTGTGACTATTTCTCAGAGCCTGACCACAGCAGTTAATCTCATCCTTTTTTACTCTTAAGAGCCTCCAAATCTTGCAACTACCTCTTGGCTCACGAAATCTCATGAAGATTGTCCAAAATATTTATCCCCTCTGGAATATTCTTGTCCAGTATCTTCCTCTTTCAAACACTCCTAGATTCATCAACACTTTCATTTTCATTATTTGTCTTGTGAAAAGAAAATGGAACATCCTTTGCCTCTGAAGAAAGAACAAATATCAGGGCTGAACATAGTGGCTCACATCTGTCATTCCAGCACTTCAGGAGTCCAAGGCTGGCAGATCACAAGGTCAAGAGATCAAGAGCATCCTGGCCAATGTGGTGAAACTCTGTCTGCACTAAAAATACAAAAATTAGCTGGGCATGGTGGTGTGCACCTGTAGTCCCAGGTACTTGAGGAGGCTGAGGCAGGAGAATTGCTTGAACCTGGAAGGCAGAGGTTGCAGTGAGCCAAGATCATGCCAGTACACTCCAGCCTGGTGACAGAGCAAGACTCCATCTCAAAATTAAAAAAAAAAAATGAAAGAAAGAAGAAATATCACTGCTTCTTTATTAGGTTTACATTATTACAGACTTACTAACAAACTCTAGTCTTCTTGAAAGTTCAGTTTGGCCAAATTTTAGTGGGTCCTAGAAAGCTATATTTAACTGTATTAGTCCATTTTCACACTACTGATAAAGACATAACCAAGAATGGGAAGAAAAAGAGACTTAATGAATTTACAGTTCCACATGGCTGGGGAGGCCTCACAACCATGGCAGAAGGCAAGGAGTAGCAAGTCACATCTTACATGGATGGCAGCAGGCAAAGAGAGACAGCTTGTGCAGGGAAAACCCAGTTGTTTAAAATCATGAGATCCCATGAGACTTATTCACTATCATGAGAACAGCATGGGAAAGACCTGCCCTCATGATTCAATTACCTCTTACCAGGTCCCTTCCATGACATGTGAGAACAGTGGGAGTTACAATTCAAGATAAGATTTTGGTGGGGACACAGGCAAACCATATCACTAGCAGCTTCTCTTTAATGCAGGAAAGGTTTATATTTACACAAGGTTTTGGTAAACATATCCTCAGTGTTTTAAGCATTAATAGAAATTCTGAAATTCCAAGATAATGAGGAAAGACATACCCAATGTTTTCTAATACTTAGTTCAGTGCTTTAATATTGTACTTTGATAATATGAATAATATATTCAGCTTTTTCACTAAGTAATCCAAAAAGTGTAATAAAAATGAAAAGTATATGCTATGTTGCCTCCAAATTTTAACTTAATATGTAATTTTTAATATTTTATTAAAAAAATTCACAAATATTTTCTCAATCTGCATAAAAGTAGTAGTCAAAATAAATATTATTTTTTGTTCTTTAAAAGATTATGCTACAGAAACTCAGAGGTTATTTACCATACACAAAGTTACATAGTGAGTGCTACAATCATAAATGATAACTTTATTCTGTTCTGTAATTATTTTCATTGCCATTAAACAGCCTGTCTCTATATAACTTAGAGAATATAATGTTTGATTTAAGTTTATGTGCCTAACATAAAATGTTTTATAATTACATTACAAATATGTTGTTTTAGGTTAAGAATTAAGCCTATACTTATATCCTTAGGGATCATTTTCTTGCTACAGGAGAGAGTTAAGATGAATAAATGCATTAAAAATTATGGTTTACCTTTATAGGAGAATTTTGAGTTTTTCTAATCAGATGATTGTTCTATCAGGAGAGAAGTGTTATACAGATTGAAGCCACCAACAGACAAGTGTTTATTAGAAAACATGACGAAAGATACCCAACTAATTTTACCAGCATTTCTATTTAAGTACTAGTCTAAATGTTAACATGAGAATGCACTCACATATCTTCCAAGTTTATTGATGATAGTTGTAAACTTCTCTTTCTCTTTCTAACATTTTCATGTGGCAGTATATCAATTAGTGTATCATCTTTGGTTCCCTTCCCCTAGGGAGAGGAAATGACTTATGTGATCTCTGAGTTTGGGATAGGACACAGGCAAGTTTAAATCAGTCTCTGCTTTTCCCTCTTTGGACATGACTGAAGAAGACAAGCATAAAAGATCTACCTTTGCAATTGATGATAATTTTAGAGGTGGGTGTAGGTTTGAGATAAATTCAATCAAATGGCATATTGGCTCTAGGTACATTGGCCTACAAACCTTAGAAAGTAAATATAAGTGGAATTTGAATGCCAAATCACACTTAAAGTTAAAGCATTTTGTATATCCAGGCATGACTACTTTTACCTTGACAATTTGCTGCACCCTGCCCAAGCAACTTAAAGCCTGAGGTGACATGGTATTTTGACTTCTACAGCTCGTGGCAGCTTTCTCCATTTGGGAATGTCTGTTTATATACATTCAAGGCTAAGTATACCTTAGCCATACACCAGGCGAGGTCTGAGCATGTAGGGAGATGGCAAAGTGCATGTGACCTGAAGAAGCTACGTGAGCTTCACAATCACAGTCATCAAATACAAGTTTCAATCTTCCATTCTTGAGCTGCACAGTTGCAGAATGGCCTATAGTTACAGAAGAAAGAGATACTGACTAAATCTTATTAAGAATAGGGGTAGGTTTGCTTTTTTCTTTTTTTTCAGCTGAATCTATAAGCAGCTCTTTTAAACTGCATATCAATAATGTATCCTTATGTGACCGGTTGCCTTGAATATTCCCTCTTTTATATTGTTGGCCTCCTGTTCCATCCTATTTAACATGTTGCCTGAATGATATAGTATGCAGTCACCCTGTCTATTGAACACGAAGTTGTATGCTTTAAATTATTAATGTAAAGCCTAGGTATGCACTATCAATAGGCTCTCCCAAATTCAGTTCCTTTTGATGTTTGAACTGCATTTAAGACTCATATAGGAAACTGTACAAGGAGAGGATACCTGCCTGGATTCATGTGGATTATACGTTGTGCCTCTGTAAATTAATATTCTATAATGAAAGTTATCACATATACAAAAAGAGACACATTAGTGAAATAAACATCCTCAGCCCCAGAACGAACAATACTTGTGTAATTTAGCCCTCCACCCAACCCCAGCACCACCTTTTAGTTTAGAGCATTCTGAAGTAACTCTTAAAACTCTAATCATATCAAATATAAACATAATAGTATTTATAACACACATGGATTTCATAAACTTAACAAAAATATGAACACACCAAATGCTAATCATTAAGTATTTTACGCAAATGGCTCCTTATTTAATTATGCAATTATTGATTATTAATGCAAAATTCTTATTAGCATCAAACACAGTTCACATTTAACTTTGCCCAAAAATTTTTGAAAAATTGTTCATTTTAATAAGGGTCTAACCGAGGTGACACACTGAATTGGACTGATAATCTCTCAGATCTCTTTTGATCTGGAGCAGTTCCTTCTTCCACTTCTTTTTTCTCCATTTATGTGTTATAGAAACTAGGTCATCTCTCTGGTGTAATTTTCCACATTCTGTATAATGTAATACTATTTAACATGTTTTTGTATCTCCTGAATATCTCATAAATTGGAGGAGGGGTACATGTAGAGATATATTTAGATTCGGTACAAAAACTTTTAATATGTTTATATAGCTCCATGTATATCCATTTGTATATTCTTAGTAAAGACTGAACCACAGGTTTAAGTGGTATCAGTCTCACGCCTCTGTTATACAGTTCTAATTGTCTTGCACCTAATGGATTAGCCAATATTGATTGTTATGGATTTGATCCATTCTCTTTCATTTGATTATCATTCATTTCTCTTGAATTTATTAGCTGTGACTCTTTTTTTTTTTTTTTTTTTTTTTTTTTGAGGTGAAGTCTCACTCTGTTGCCCAGGCTGAAGTGCAATGGCGTAGTCTCAGCTCACTGCAACCTCCGCCTCCTGGGTTCAAACAATACTCCTGCCTCACCCTCCAGCTACTGTAGTCCCAAGTAGCTGGGACTACAGGCATGCACCACCACACCAGACTAATTTTTGTATTTCTAGTAGAGATGGAGGTTCACTATGTTGGCCAGGCTGTTCTCAAACTGATCTCATGATCCACCCACCTCAGCCTGCGAAAGTGCTGGCTGTGATTCTTATATAAAGGGAAATTTTTTATCACCAGTTCTTTGATTTGTCTAGAGATGGTCATTATAGGACAGGCTGGACAGATGCTTGCTTCTTTCTCTATTTTTATCTTAGTTGAGATTACGGCTAGCCTGTTTTACACCATGGTTACAAAAAATACATGGAGGGGGAAGGATATCTCAAGCATGAGATTATTCAG
The DNA here is from genome assembly GCA_004027835.1 of Alouatta palliata. Lineage (NCBI taxonomy): Eukaryota > Metazoa > Chordata > Mammalia > Primates > Atelidae > Alouatta > Alouatta palliata. The sequence goes on along the minus strand of PVKV010002359.1, from coordinate 121,000 downwards.
CGTAGCAGTGAAGAAGATCAGGAATTTAGGACAGATGCTTTTGGCCAACTTAGAATTCATTGAGCTCATATGGCCCATAGAAAAATTCATAGCACAAAATTTTGAGTTATATTAGGAAAATAAATATGCCAGAAGGGAATAAAAAAAATAAGGAAAAATATAATCAAATCTAGCAACCAAGACTAATTATGTATATGATAAGAAAGAAAAAACATAAGAAACAGACTGGCATGTTAAAAACTCATCCAAGTTTGCTTAGCCCCTCAAAAACATGAGAGAAATGGAACACTTTTCTTTGGTCTAAGCATATTCCTAGCAAGGAACCATGGAAAGAACCACAAATGCCACAAAGAGAGCACAGAAACTTAGGCTCTACACTCAATACGTCATTTGGCAGTAAATAACTCAGAATTCAAAGCCAAAGCATAATAATAAATTACTATATGTAGGAAAGCTTCCTAAAGTAAGAGCCATTGGAGAAAAATATATTATTTTGCAAAAAGGGCCTCCAATACCACCTTCTGAGAGGAGAGAGAGTGATCCATAGTTTAAAATTCTTAACGGAATGGGCTAGTTCTTCAAAGTGATTTGAGCTCATGGTTCATGAACTCCAGGTAACTGCTGTAAATCTATTGCTGTCTTGGTAATGCTAATACGCAAAGATTTTGATCTGCTCATGTTAGATAATGGTATGACTAGCTTTTGTATTATGTTAAATCTTTGGATTCTTTCAAAAGATATGCACATCAGATAATCTGTTTTGAATTCTGAGACTTTGAAAGGAATACACCCATAAACTGGTACAGACCAGGCTCCAGCTGATGAATTTAAAGATCTTTTGAGAACCCCTAATTGCAACTGAATAGACTAAGAAATTGGAAGAAAGAATTCTGAGTCTGAATTTCTCTTAACTTAAACCTTCAAGTATTTGGATATGTGAACATTAGTTAATAAGGACATGTAGTATTTGGATTTTAATTTTCCCCCATCAATTTTATAATGGGAGGAGTTTTATGTTGCACTATGAACCATCTTACTGCTGGCTTCTTGTTGGCATGCCTTCTTCAAAATAACATCTGGTTAGTAGCAATTAAGATGGTCTCCCTAACATTTTGCTAAATGAAGAGAGGTAAACCTAGGACTGGCAGATAATCTAACACTAGAATTTAGATATAAGTTCCTGAGCAATAAACATTGATAATAGGTGTATAAAATTAATGACAAACAAATATAGTCCTTACCCTAAATCATTTATTCATTATCATTGCTTTATATAGTAATTAATTTAATTATTATAACAACACTATTAGGTTCAGTTATTTTTATCTCCTTTGAATCAATGGCAAAGTTGAGGCACAGAGAGATAAAGTCATTTGCAAAGATTATAGAACTGGTAAGAGGCAAATCAGTTTGGTTCTAGATAATATAGTCTCAAACAGAGAAGAATTAAGACAAGTCAGCTTGGAGGTCAGTTCACAAAATACTAAATACAGATTTTTTTTTCATGTAATATCCAGTCAAAAATGTGTAAGAAAGAATAGAATATCTCCAACCTCAATTTCCACTCTCAACTCAAAATCTAGATACTACGTCACCTCTAATTAGGGAGGATGCAATTATAAACCCCACAGGAATTATATATGAGATACCAATAAACTCTTCCATACTTCAAACAGATCCCCCACATTCTCCATTCATTCTAACTCTACCATGCCATGTTTATAGAATCAGAAGACTACAAAGCAGAGAAATCAAACTTAAGAATGTGTTGAAAGCCTTGAATTTAACTCCTATTACAATAAATTAGAACAAAATCAGTAATATAAATGGTGATGTAAAAGTAAAAGAGCAAAACAAGACAAAACAGAGGAGGAGTTTAAGATGGCTGATTAGATGCAGCTATTATGTGCCTCTTCCACAAAGAGGAACAAAAATAGAAAATATGATATAATTTAAACATATGTCTCCTCCAATTCTCATATTAAAATATCATCCACAGAATGTTGGAAGTCAGGCCTAGTAGAAGGTACTTGGGTCACAGGGATGGATCCTCATTAAGGACTTGGTACTATTCCTGCAGTAAGAATGAGTTCTCATTCTATTAGTTAATGCAAGAGCTGGTCATATAAAGAGCCTGGCCAATCCTTCCTTTTCTCTTGCTATTTCTCTCACCATATAACATGCCTGTTCTCCCTTTACCTTCTGCCATGATTGTAAGCTCCCTGAGGCCCTCATCAGAAGCAGATGTTGGCACTATATCTCTTTTATAGTCTGCAAAACTGTGAGCCAAAATAAAACTCTTTTCTTCATAAATTACTCAGCTTCAGGTTTTTCTTTATAACAACAATAAATAAACTATCCAACAACTGCAGAATATATATACTCTTCTCATCAAGACATGGAATATTCTTCAATGTATGTCCTTTGTGACTATATAAGAAAGAATAGAATATCTCCAACTTCAATTTCCAAATTTTAACAAATACAAAAAAATTCAAAATTATATGAAATATCTTTTCAGACCACAGTGTAATAAAACTAAAAATCAATGCCAAGAAAAATCCTCAAAACTATATAAATACATGGAAATTAAACAACACCCTCCTTCAGGTTAATGAAAATAATTAAGATAAAAATCATAACATTTTTGAAGCAAACAAAAGTAAAGGCACAACATACTAAATCTTCTGGAGTATAGCACAACCAGTGCTTAATTCCTGGAAACATACAAGCTTCTGACATGGAACCAGAAATAAACTGAAATTCTGAATAAACTAAGAATGAGTGAGAATGCAACAATAATAAAAGGTCTTCTGATGAGGCCTAGGACAAATTCTCCTACCAAATTTGCCTAGCAGACAAATTCTCAGCTGAATTTTACTAGACATACAAAGAAGAACCATTACCGGTGCAGTGGGTTTCTACACAAAGCCTCACAGAAATCTGGGCAGCCATTTCAACTGGTAGCTGGAAATCCTGGGAGACAGAACCATCCAATCAACTGAAAAAGAGGGGCTGAAAGCAGGGAGACAGGGGATCTGGCTTGGTGTGTCCCCACCCCACAAAGATCAGCAATCTGAAATGCTCTGGATTGAGTTTTGCAGCAAGTGCAGCTGGACCTGAATGGTTCAGCTCTGTGGGGGGAAGGGCATCTGCCATTACTAAGACAGTCCACCACTACCGAGGCAGTCCACCATTACTGTGGCAGTCTGCAATTACCAAGGAAGTCCACCATTACCAAAGCAGTCCACCATTACTCAGGCAATACGCCATTACTGAGGCAGTCCGCCATTACCAAGGGAGTTGCCATTACTGAGGCAATTCTAACTGTACCTCTGTAAATAAAACCACAAGGAAATTTACACAGCAGCTGGGCAGTGCCCACAGCAGCTCAGCAACTCCTGTACTGGCAGACTGTGACTAGACTACCTCCTTGCTGCTCAGGGTATCTCTGAAAAAAGGCAGCAGCATGTCAGGAACTTATAAATAAAGCCTCACCTTCCCAGGGCAGAGCACCTGGGAAAAGAGGCAGTTATAAGTTTCAGTGAAGCAGACTTAAACGTACCTGCCCAGAAGCTCTGAATGGAACAGCAGAGCTCCCAATACAGCACTTGAGCTCTGATAAGGGACAGGCTATCTTCTCAAGTGGCTCCCTAACCCCCATATATTCAAAGAGGTACCTCATAAAGGAGAACTCTGAATGCCATCTGGCAAATACCCTTCTGGGACAAAGATAATAGAAGAAGGAACAGGCAGCAACCCTTACTGTTCTGCAGCCCCCGCAGGTGATTCTCAGGCAAGCAGGGTCTGAGGTGGACCTCCAGCAGTCCTGCAGCAGAGGGGCCTGACTGTTAGAAGGAAAACTAAAAAATAGAAAGACATAGCTTCAACATCAACAAAAAGGACTTCCACAAGGAGACCTCATCTGAAAGTCACCAATTACAAAGAACACAGGTAGAAAAATCCATGAAGATGGGAAGAAAACAGTGCAAAAAGGAAGAAAACAACAAAACCCAGAATGCCTCTCCTCCTCCAAGGTATCACGACTCCTCATCAGCAAGGGAACAAAGCTGGATGGAGAATGAACCTGATGAATTGACAGAAGCAGGCTTCAGACAGTGAATAATAATAAACTTCTCTGAGATAAAAGGACAAGTTCTAACCCAATGCAAAGAAACTAAGAACCTTGAAAAAAGGTTAGACAACATGCTAACTAGAATAACCAGCTTAGAGAAGAATATAAACAACTTGATGGAGCTGAGAAACACAGTACGAGAACTTCGTAAAACATACACAAGTTTAAATAGCCAAATTGATGAAGCAGATGAAATGATATCAGAGACTGAATATCAACTCAATGAAATAAAACAAGAAGGCAAGATTAGAAAAAAAAGAGTGAAAAGAAATGAACAAAGCCTCCAAGAAATATGGGATTATGTGAAAAGACTTAATCTACATTTGATAGGTGTACCTGAATGTGACGGGGAGAACGAATCCAAGCTGGAAAACACTCTTCAGGATTTTATCCAGGAGAACTTCCCCAACCTAGTAAGCCAGGCCACCATTCAAGTTCAGGAAGTATAGAGAACACCAAAAAGATATTCCTCAAGAAGAGAAACCCCAAGGCACATAATCATCAGATTCACTAGGGTTGAAATGAAGGAAAAAATGCTAAGGGCAGCCAGAGAGAAAAGTCAGGTTACCCACACAGGGAAGCCCATCAGATTCACAGTGAATCTCTTGGCAGAAACTCTACAAGCCAGGAGAGAGTGGGGGCCAATATTCAACATCCTTAAAGAAAAGAACTTTCAACCTAGAATTTCACATCCAGCCAAAAAGCTCCATAAGCGAAGAAGAAATAAAATCCTTTACAGACAAGCAACTGCTGAGAGATTTCATCACCACCAGGCCTGCCTTACATAACTTCTTTCAGGAAGTGCTTCTTCCTGAAAGAAGAACTATACATGGAAAGGAACGATCAGTACCAGCCATTTCAAAAATGTACCAAATTGTAAAGACTTTCAATACAATGAAGAAACTGCATCAACTAACAGGCAAAACAACCAACTAGCATCAAAATGGTAGGATCAAATTCACACGTAACAGTATTAACTTTAAATGTAAATTGACTAAATGCCCAAATCAAAAGACACAGACTGGCAAACTGGATAAAAAGTCAAGACTCATCGGTGTGCTGTATTCAGGAAACCCATCTCACATGCAAGGACACAAATAGGCTTAAAATAAAGGGATGGAGGAAGACTTACCAAGCAAATGGAGAGCAAAAAAGAGCAGGAGTTGCAATCCTAGTCTCCAATAAAATGGACTTTAAACCAACAAAGATCAAAAGAGACAAAGAAGGACATTACATAATGGTAAAAGGATCAATGCAACAAGAAGAGCTAATGATTCTAAATATATATGCACCCAATACAGGAACACCCAGATACATAAAGCAAGTTCTTAACTACCTACAAAGAGACTTAGACTCCCACACAATAATAGTGGGAGATTTTAACACTCCATTGTCAATATTAGATAGATCAACAAGACAGAAAATTAACGATATCCAGGACATGAACTCAGACCTAGACCAAGCGAATCTAATAGATAGCTACAGAACTCTCCACCCCAAATCCACAGAATATACATTCTCCTCAGCACCACACTGCACCTACTCTAAAAGTGACCATGTAATTAGAAGTAAATCACTCCTCAGCAAATGCAAAAGAACAGAAATCATAATAGTCTTTTAGATCACAGCTCAATATAATTAGAACTCAGGGTTAAGAAACTAACTCAGAACCGCAAAACTTCATGGAAACTGAACAACTGGCTCCTGAATGTCAACTGGATAAACAATGAAATGAAGGCAGAAATTAAGATGTTCTTTGAAACCAATGAGAATGAAGACACAACATACCAGAATCTCTGGGACACATTTAAAACAGTGTCTAGAGGGAAAATTATAGTAATAAATGCCCACATAAGAAGCAAAGGAAGATATAAAATCAACACCCTATCATCAAAATTGAAACAGCTAGAGGAACAAGATCAAAAATATTCAAAAGCTAGCAGAACACTAGAAATAATTAAGATTAGAGCAGAATTGAAGGAGATAGAAAAAAAAACTCTAAAAAAATCAATAAATATAGGAGCTGGTTTTTTAAAAAGATCAACAAAATAGACAGACCACTAGCCAGATTAATAAAAAAGAAAAGAGAGAAGAATAAAATAGATGCAATAAAAAACAATAAAGAGGATATCACAACCAAGTCCACAGAAATACAAACTACCATCAGAGATTACTACAAATAACTCTATGCACATAAAGCAGTAAACCTGGAAGAAATGGATAAATTCCTTGACACTTGCACCCTCCCAAGCCTAAACCAGGAAGTTGCTGAAACCCTGAATAGACCAATAACAAGGGATGAAGTTGAGGCCGCAATTAATAGCCCATCAACCAAAAAAATCCAGGTCCAGATGGGTTCATAGCTGAATTCTACCACACGTACAAAAAGGAGATGGTACCACTCCTTCTGAAACTATTCCCAACAATACAAAAAGAGGGAATCCTTCCCAAATTATTTTATAAGACCAAAATCATCCTGATACCAAAACCTGGCAGAGACTCAACAAAAAAAGAAAACTTCAGGCCAATGTCCATGATGAACATAGATGCCAAAGTCTTCAATAAAATACTGGCAAACCAATTGAAACAGCACATCAAAAAGTATCCATCATGATCAAGTAGGCTTAATCCCGGGGATGTAAGGCTGGTTCAACATATGCAAGTCTATAAATGTAATCCACCACATAAACAGAACCAAAGACAAAAAAATACATTTATCACAATAGATTCAGACAGGGCCCTTACAAAATTCAACAACCCGTTATGCTAAAAACTCACAATAAAGTAGATATCAGTGGAACGTATCTCAAAATAATAAAAGCTATTTATGACAAACCCACAGCCAATATCATACTGAATGGACAAAAACTGGAAGCATTCTTTTGGAAAACTGGCCCTAGACAAGGATGCCCTCTCTCACCATTCCTATTCAACAGAGCACTGGATGTTCTAGCCAGAGCAATAAGGCAAGAAAAGGAAATAAAGAATATTCAGTTATGAAAAAAGAAAGTCAAATTGTCTCTATTTGCAGATGACATGGTGTATATTTAGAAGACCCCATCATCTCAGCCCAAAATCTCCTTACACTGCTAAGCAAATTCAGCAAAGTCTCAGGATACAAAATCAATGTGCAAAAATCGCAAGCATTCCTATACACCAATAATAGACAAACAGAGAGCCAAATCATGACTGAACTCCCATTCACAATTGCTACAAAGAGAATAAAATACCTAGGAATACAACTAACAAGGGATGTGAAGGACCTCTTCAAGGAGAACTACAAACCACTGCTCAAGGAAATAAGAGAGAACACAAGCAGATGGAAAAACATTCCATGCTCATGGTTAGGAAGAATCAATATCGTGAAAAAGGCCATACTGCCCAAAGTAATTTATAGAGTCACTACTATCCCCATCAAGCTACCAATGACCTTCTTCACAGAACTGGAAAAAAAAATCTTAAACTACATATGGAACCAAAAGAGAGCCCAAAAAGCCAAAACAATCCTAAGCAAAAAGAACAAAGCTGGAGGCATCACGCTGCCTGATTTCAAACTATACTACAAGCCTACAGTAATCAAAACAGCATGGTACTGGTAACAAAACAGAGATATAGACGAATGGAATGGAACAGAGGCCTTGGAGGCAATGCCCCATATCTACAACCATCTGATCTTTGACAAACCTGACAAAAACAAGCAATGGGGAAAGGCTTCCCTGTTTAATAAATGGTGTTGGGAAAACTGGCTAGCCATGTTTAGAAAGCAGAAACTGGACCCCTTCCTGACACCTTACACTAAAATTAACTCCAGATGGATTAAAGACTTAAACATAAGATCTGACACCATAAAAACCCTAGAAGAAAACCTAGGCAAACTATTCAGGACATAGGCATAGGCAAGGACTTCGTGACTAAAACACCAAAAGCACTGGCACAAAAGCCAAAATAGACAAATGGGATCTAATTAAACTCCAGTGCTTCTGCACAGCAAAGGTAACAATCATTAGAGTGAACTGGTAAACAACATGATGGGAAAATTTTGCAATCTACCCGTCTGACAAAGGGCTTATATCCAGAATCTACAAAGAACTAAAACAGATTTACAAGAAAAAAAACAAACAGACCCATTCAAAAGTGGGCTAAGGATATGAACAGATACTTTTCGAAAGAAGACATATATGAGGTCAACAAACATATGAAAAAAATGCTCATTATCATTGGTCATTAGAGAAATGCAAATCAAAACCACACTGAGATACCATCTCACGCCAGTTAGAATGGTGATCATTTGAAAATCTGGAGACAACAGATGCTGGAGAGGATGTGGAGAAATAGGAACACTTTTACACTGTTGGTGGGAGTGTAAATTAGTTCAACCATTGTGGAAGACAGTGTGGCGATTCCTCAAGGATCTGCAAATAGAAATTCTGTGTGACCCAGAAATCTCACTACTGGGTATATACCCAAAGGATTATAAATCATTCTATTATAAAGACACATGCACATGTATGTTCACTACGGGACTGTTTACAATAGCAAAGACCTGGAACCAACCTAAATGCCCATCAATGATAGACTGGACAAGGAAAATGTGGCACATATACACCATCGAATACTAGGCATCCATAAAAAAATGATGAGTTTGTGTCCTTTGAGGGACATGGATGAACCTGGAAACCATTATTCTCAGCAAACTGACACAGGAGCAGATAATCAAACATGGCACATTCTCACTCACAGGTGGGCATTGAACAATGAGAACACATGGAGAAGGGGAGGAGAGCATCACATACTGGGGTCTGTTGGGGAGGCTAGGGTAGGGACAGCAGGAGGTGGGGAGGTTGGAGAGGGATAACATGGGGAGAAATGCCAGATATAGGTGACAGGGGGATGGAGGCAGCAAACCACCTTGCCATGTATGTACCTATGCAACAATCCTGCATGTTCTGCACATGTACCCCAGAACCTAAAGTAAAATAAAATAAAATAAAAAATTACCAAAAGAAACAGAATTAAAAACAAAAACTATAGGATTACCTCAATACATTCAGAAAAGCATTTGATTTATTCCAGGATTGCTACATCAAAATGTCCTCAACAAACTAGGCAGAGAAGGAATATACCTCAAAATAGTAAGACCCACTTTTATGAAAAAATCACAGCCACAATTATACTGAATCAGTAAAAATGTAAGCATTCCCTAAGAACTGTAACAAAAAAAGGATCCCAATTTTCACCACTCCTATTTATCATAGTATTGGAAGTCCTAGCTGGAGCAGTTAGATGAGAGAAAGAAATAAAAGACATGCAAATTGGAAAAGAGGAATTCATATTATTTCTGTTTGCAGATGACATGATCTTACACCTGGAAAACCCCAAACCCAAAACGACTCCTAGATTTGATAAACTGTTTCAGTAATTTTTTAATAAACAAAAGCAACATTTGTTTGCAAACAAAAGCAATGTATAAAAATCAATAGTATTTCTCTACATTAGCAATGATCAAGCTGAGAAGCAAATTAAAAAATTCTCAGTCCCATTTAAAATACTACCAAAAAAACAAAACAAAATAAAACAAAACAAAACCCATACCCTAGGAAACAAATCATAAATGACACAAACAAATGGAAAATCATCCCATGCTCATGGATTGAAAGAATCTACATCATTACAATGACCATACTGCACCAAGCTATCTACAGATTCCATACTATTTCATAAAAATTCTAGAAGAAAATCTAGGAAATACTCTTATAGACATTGGCCTAGGCAAAGAATTTATGACTAAGACCTCAATAACACATGTAAATAAAACCAAAAATAGACAAATGGCAATTAATTAAAGTAAAATGCTTCTGCGTAGCAAAACAAATAATCAACAAAGTAAACTCACAGCCTACAGAATGGGAGATAATATGTGCAAACTGTGCATCTGAGGACTAATTTCCAGAATCTATAGTTTCTACAGAATCTAACTCAACAAGCAAAAAAAACATATAACTCTATGAAAAAGTGAACAAAGGACATGAACATATATTTTTCAAAAGAAGATATACATGTGGCCAAAAACTGAACAAAATATTCAACTCATTAGAGACATGCAAATTATAAGCACCATAAGCACAATATAAGCACAATAAGATACCATCTTACACCAGTCACAATAACTATTACTAAAAAGTTAAAACAACAACAACAACAACCGATGTTGGTAAGAATGCAAAAAGATGTAAGAATAGCTACCCCTGCTTGTTTTTGGTAATCATTTGCATGGAATTTTATTCCCCATCCCTTCACTTTAACGTGAGTTCTCATGTGTTTGGTGAGTCTCTTGAAGACAGCAGATGCTTGGTTGGTGAATTTTTTTTATCAATTCTGGCATTCTGCATTTTTTAAGTGGAGGATTTAGGCCATTTACATTCATCGTTGGTACTGAGATGTGAGGTACTATTCTATTCATCAGGCTAGCTGTTGCCTGAATATCTTTGTTGGTGTTGTTTTTTCATTGTGTTATTGCTTTATAGTTCCTGTGAGGTTTATGCTTTAAGGAGGTTCTATTTTGGTGTATTTTGAGGATTTATTTCAAGATTTAGAGCTCTTTTCAGCAGTTATTGTAGTGCTGACATGGTAGTGGTAAACTCTCAGCATTGTTCTGGAAAAGACTATCTTTCCTTCATTTATGAAGCTCAGTTTCACTGAATACAAAATTCTTGATTGATAATTTTTTTTTTCTGGAAGCTACAGATAGGACCCCAATCCCTTCTAACTTACAGGGTTTCTGCTAAGAAATCTGCTGTTCATTTAATATGTTTTCCTTTATAGGCTACCTGATGCTTTTGCCTGACAGCTCATAAGATTTTTTTCCTTCTTCTTAAGTTTACCTGATGACTGTGTACCTAGGCAATGATACTTTTGTGATGAAGTTCCTGGTTGGTTTTTGAGTTTTTTTGTATTTGGATATCTAGATCTTTAGCAAGGCTGGGAAATTTTTCCTCAATTCTTTCCTCAAATATGTTTTCCAGACTTTTGATTTTTCTTCGTCCCCAGGAACACAAGTAATTCTTAGGTTTGGTCATGTATCATAATCCAAAACTTCTTGGAGACTTTGTTCACATTTTCTTAATCTTCTTTCTTTGTCTTTGTTAGATTGGATCAATTCAGAAGCCTTGTATTTGAGCTTTTAAGTTATTTGTCTACTTGTTCATTCCTATTGCTGAGACATTCCATTGTATTTTGCATTTCTCTGTGTCCTTTATTTCCAGAAGTTGTAATTTTTTTTTTAATTTATGCTATTCCTCTGGAGCTGTTTTGTCCATATCCTATATCATTTTCTTTTAATTTATTTAAATTGGTATTCACCTCTCTCTGGTGCTTCCTTGAGTAGCTTAATAACCAACCTTCTGACAATTCAGAGATTTTTCTGGCAATTCAGAGATTTCTTCTTGGCTTGCATCCATTGCTGGTGAACGAGTGTGGTATTTTGGGTGTATTAAAAAACCTTGTTTTGTCATATTACCAGAACTGTTTTTCTGATTCCTTCTCATTTCAGTAGACTGTGTCAGAGAGAAGATCTGGGGCTCAGGGGCTGTTGTTCAGATTTTGTATTCAGTAGAGTGGTCCCTTGATGTGGTGCTCTCCCTCTTCCTCTAAAGATAGGTCTTCCTGTTAGCCAAACTCACTGATTGTTATTTCTCTTCTGGGTCTGGCCACCCAGTGGAGATACCAGTCTTGGGACTGGTAATGGCACAGTGTCTGCAAAGAATCCTGTTACGTGATGTGTCTTCAGGGATCTCAGCTGCGGATACCAGCACCTGCTCTGCTGGAGGTAGCAAGGGAGTAAAGTGGACTTTTTGAGGACCTTGGTTGTAGTTTTGTTTATTGTGCTGATTTTGTGTTGGCTGGCCTCCAGCCAGGAGGTCACACTTCATGAGGAGGTGACAGCATCTACTGTGGTTATATAGGAAAGATATAAGCTTACCCTAGGGTCACCTGTGTAAGTATTTTAGGCAGTGGATGGACGCATAGAGATCCCAAGAGATTATGTTTTTTGTCTTCATGTACAAGGGTAGGTAGAGAAAGACCATTAGTTTGGCTCAGGGTTAGGCATGCCTGAGTTCAGACTCTCCTTGTCTGGGGCTTGCTGAAGCTGCCATGGGAGATGAGGGTGTGGTTCTCACGCCACTGAAGTTACATTCCAGAGGGATTATGGCTGCCTCTGCTCTGTCATACAAGTTGCCAGGAAAGTGGGGTAAAGCCGGCAGTTAAGGGTCTTACCCAGCTCCCACCCAGCCCAAAATGCTAGTCTCACTCCTACTGTCCTCCCCAGCAGCACTGAGTTTATTTCCAGGCAGCTGGTGAGCATAGCCCCAAGGCTATGAGCCCCGCTGCTGAGAAAGCAAGCAAGGCTTTTAGCTTTCCCGTCTCCCCTCCCGTCACTGTTTCTGTGCTCATATCTACACTCCCCATTCACACCCTTCCTCGGATTCTGTTCAGGAAACTTCATATTCAGTCAAAATTGTCACAAATTTCAGCTATCCTTCTCCCTGTGGTCTTTCCCCAATTCCACTGGTAGCTGTCCCCAAGGACCTCTATGAGACAAAGTCAGAAATGGCTTTCCTGGGGACCAAGGGTGCTCACAGGGCTCTTCTTTCTGTTTTCTCTACCCCTATAGTTTTCTCAGCTCTCTAAATTTGTCTCAGCTTCAGGTAAGTTCAAATCTTTCTCCCATGATCTGGACCTTCAGGTTCCCCAGTGAAGATGTGTGTCTGGGGCTGAAGGTTCCTCTATTCACTCTTTGGGCATTCACAAGTTTTCAGCTGTCTCTCAGAGCAACAGTAGCAAGCCACTTCCTTCAAAGGGTCTGTGGATTTTCTCAGCTTTCCTGGTATGTTCCTGCCATAGTTATTGGAGCAAAAGTGTGAGTCTCCACATGCTGGTCCGGGCCAGTGTCTCATTAGGTCATGTGCACTCCAAGTCCACTGGCTCTGAACCCAACACAGCATGTGGACTTGCCCAGAAATTGCAGTCCTTGTGGCCTGGAATCTTTATAGTTTATTTAGGCCCCAGAGTGCTTTAGCATGTGGTAGTAAGACTAGTTGGAACTCAGGTTCCAACCACTGAGATGGGCAATTCCCCTTTGGCTAGGGCTGGTCTAAGTGTTCCCTCCATGGGCATTGTCTGAATTCTGTCCCATATTGCTTTTCTCTATGACAGGGAAGCACTGAGTTTTAATGCAAGGTCCCACAATCACTACACTCTCTCTCCCCTATGCACACAGATTCTATGTGCCATGTGACTAATGCCAGGGGATGAGGAAGAGGTGATGGTGGCGATTCAAGATGGTCTTTCCTACTATCTTCAGTGGCTCTTTATTAAATATAATGTTAAAAGCAATACTGTGGTTACTCACCCAACTGGCTCTCATCAAAGTGTTTTCTTATGTAGATAGTTGTTCAATGTGGTTTTCCTGCAGGGTTAACAATCACTGCAGAGTTCTATTCAGCCATCCTACTTTGCCTCCTCCAAGATCATAGTTTTTGATATTTCATGTTTTTCAGGTATAAACATTTAATAATACAATTTTTTCTCTGAAGATTGCTTTAGCTGCATCTCACAAATTTTTACAAGTATTTTCATTTTCTTTCAACATGCTTTTGATTCTTTTTGTGATATCTTCGAGCCACAAATTACTTAGTAGTGTATTTTTTACTTTGCAAACAATTGTGACTTTTCAGCATATTTTCGTTATTTCTAACTTATTACGTTTTGGTCAAAGAATATACACTGTATGATTTTTATCTGCTTTAATTTTGAGTCTGGTTTAATGTCCTAGCATATGGTCTATCTACATAAATCTTCTACGTGTAGCAAAAATAAATGCGCATTCTGCTGTTGCTGGGTGATAAGTTTCATAAATGTCATTTAGGTCAGGTTGATTGAAAGTGGCATTCGAAGGTTATATATCTTGTTGATTTTCTGACTTTTGTTCTATCAATTACTGAAAGAAGAGACAAATGTAATTATAAAGTAATATGAGATAAGATAAAAATAGGCTACAAAGCCAAATTATTATTAAATTTTGTGGGAGGACCTAGGCGACTACATCTTCTCTGTGTAGTTTAAAGGCTAACTTTAAACCTCACTGATCGCATAATTGTGCAGCTGTAAATGATAAGTGTATATTTATATATATTACCTTTACCTCATATACTATATATATATTATAATCATAAATATACTTACTAATAGTTTCAATAAAATAAACAAATATATAAATTACTGGAATTTACACAGTGGTTGCTCTTGTGTATCTATAAACCATTCTGTATCTATTTTTAGAAAATGCCAAATTTGGAATTCTATGTGCATACCTATTTAGAGAAAGTAAATCAAAGAAAATGAAATAAAGAGCAAGAGTAAGAGAGAAATTGAGAGGAAGGAGAAAGGGAGAGAGATGTAATCAATGTGTTCTATCGCTTATTCGGAAAAGTCTTTGACAGTCACATTTCTGGTGGCCTTAATCCTCTGGAGAGTAGTTTTCAACTTTGTTACCATTACATCACATATAACAGATGACACTTTATGTGTCATAGGCTCCCATTTGCAATGCTCAGAACACTGAATGCATTTCTAATGCTTTATTTACTCTCAATGAATCATTGGTATTTCAGATCATTTTCTGCTGATGTCAAAAATACCAGACTGGATAATTTATTGACAACAGTTTATTTGATTCATGATTTTGGAAGCTAGGAAGTCCAAGAGTGTGGTGCTAGCATCTTCCTAGCGTCATCTCATAGCAAAAGTCAGAAGGCCGAAGGCTGAAGGCTAAAGCAAGCACTCAAGACAGAGAGATGATTTTGAGCTAAATTCATTCTTTTATCAGGAGCCCACTCCTGCAATAACAAACATTCTCACGATAACAGAATTAATTCATTAATGAGGGCAAAATCTCCATGACTTAATCACCTCTTAAAGGTCTTATTTTCCAATTCTGTTACACTGGCAATTAAATTTTATATGAGTTTTGGTTGTAAGCTGGCAGTTCTACAGTTCAGGGGGTCTTGACAGTAGCCTCACTCCCACACTTCATTAGGCATTGCCCTAGCAGGGACTCCCTGTATCAGCTCCAGTTCCACATTTCTGCATGGCACTGTCCTAGGGGGTGCTCTCTTCAGAAGTTCTACCGCTCTACAACAAGTTTCTGCCTTGGCCCCCGGCTGCTCATGACATCCTGTGAGACCTGGAAGGAGTAATTGTTTCCCCTGTAGCTTTTGCATTCTTTGTGCCTGCAGAATTGGAACTATGTGGACACTGCCAAGGTTTATTGCTTTACCTTCTGGAGCAGTAGGTTGAGCTGCACCTGGGGCCAACTGATCCATGACTGGGGTGACCTACGAGCACTGCATCCGAATTTGGGGAGCAGAGATCTGAGGTGGGTCTGGGCAGTGAACCCATGGAGGATGCTCTGGGCCCATCCCATGAAACCATTCAGCCTCCCTAGAGCTCTGGGTCTGTGATGAGAGGGGCAGCCTTGAAGGTCTCTGGAAATTGTGGGATCATTCTCCATTGTCTTGATGATCTCTTCTATCTGTACTAATCTCCTTAGTTACTTGGCCAAGCCTTTAGAATTCGCTCTCAAACATGCTTTTTTATTCTCTACAAGTTTAGGCTGTGAATTTTCTAAATCTTTTCTATTTTCCCTTTAATTTTAAATTCTAATTTGAGGTTATCTTTTTGCTCTCATATCTCAGTGTATGTGGTTAAAAGTAATCATGCAGCGGCCTGAGTGCTTTGCTGCTTTGATATTTCCTTCACTAGATATTCTAGCCCATTGCTCTTAAATTTCATGAAGTCCTAGGATATGCATAATTCTGCGAATATCTTTGCCACTTTATAACAAGAATAGTCTATACTTCACTTTCAAATAGAACTTTTTTTTCTTTCTGAGACCTTAGCAGAATGACCTTTATTGTCCATATTTCTACAAATGTTCTAATCACAATCATTTAAGTAATCTCAAATTATTTATTCTTTGAGATATATTATTATATATTATATATGAGATATATTATTATATCTCATTTATTCACCCAGAAGTAAATACTACTTTACCAGTACCATACCTCACCCTATGGAAGTCAGGTTGGCTGTAAAGAAAATTCAAACATTCTTTAAAGGTATGCTTTTCTTCTGAACTCACCAGGATTGACCTTTATGCTCGGTTCAGGATAATCCAGGCTTTATTAGCTTACTCATCCAAATTCTTCTAGCCTCTACCCATTATTCAGTTTTAAAGCTGCTTTTGCATTATTAGATACTTGTTACAGTAACAATCTCACTTCTTAGTGCCAATTTTCTATCTTCATCTGTTTTTGCTGCTATAATGGAATACTACATCCTGGATAATTTATAAGTCTGAGAAGTTTATTTGGTTCATGTTTCTGGAGGGTGGAAAGTCCAACAGTATGATGCTGGCATCTGGCCAGGAATATCTTCTGGCAGAAGGTGTAAGGCAGAAGGCAAAAGCGAATAGTGAAGACAGAAAGAGAAAAGTGGACCAAACTCATCCTTTTATCAGGAGTGCACTCCCACAATAAGGAGCCCACTCTCATGCTAATGGTGTTAATCCATTCATGAGGGCCTAATTACTGTAAAAAACCTAATGACCTAATTACTGTAAAAAACCCCACCTCCCAATGCTATTTATATGCAATTAAATTTTAGATGTGTTTCAGAGGAGGAGAGAATTCTAATCACAAAAATTGTCAACAAAACTGATTTTGAATATATTATAGGTACACATTAAATATGTACAGCTTAATTTATTAGTTATACCTCAATAAAAATGGGAAGAAATTTAAAAATGGTCATTTCTTAGACTCTGTACAATAAATGTTTTGCTTCATTGAATGTAATAGTATAAAATTTACCATACTAATTTTTAGTCAATTGTATTTTTAAACATTTATTCACCCAGAAGTAAATACTACTTTACCAGTACCATACCTCACCCTATGGAAGTCAGGTTGGCTGTAAAGTTTTCTTTCTATCTTTATTTCTTTAATGCATTTTTAGAACCAATATTAAACTTTTAATATTTAATTATTAGTACTGCATTGAACAACAACATGATGTAAATAATTAAGACCATAGTTTTCTGATTAGACAGATGTAACTTTGAGCTCAGTTTGCTGATACCAGCAGTTACAAGAGTAAAAGCAGCCAGACAACTCTCAGGATTTCAATCCACCTGAGAAGTTACCAGTTGTGTGAATTGGGGCAATTTCCTGAGAATTCCTGAATCTCTCTTTTCCCATATAAAAATAAATAAAAATAGTACCTTCTCCAATATGGTTTATCAAAGGCTAAATATATAATCTACGTAAATTTTTTGGTGCCGTTTCTGGAAGGTAGTAAATGCCCTGTACATGTTTGATGGCAGCCAAATTGAAACAGTCACAGTCATAGAGGTTGTCACTGTAGGTTAAATTGTAGTCACACCAGTAGTAACAGTAATACATTTCTGCTATACCTCACTGTTATGTCAAATCGTCTTGTTTGAGAGTCAGTCAATTCCTTGGGATATAGTCCTGTGGGAGGAAATTTGTGAAAATGTTCCCTGAGAACCTGAAATGCCTGCATTGATTGGTTTTTTATTGATCTTTAAACCTGATATCCAAGATTTTGTTTTCCATTACTATTAATATTATTTAGACATTATATACTTTGACTACAAAAGGCCAAGGGTGGCGAGGGTGAGGGAACAGATGGAGGTTACAGGCTGACAGACTGTGAGCTGTGGGCTGGCATGGGGACACACACAGGCGTGTCCTTGCTCTACTCATGCCAAACTGTACAGTAGTACTGAAATTTCACATGGATATGTGTCCTAGATGCTCCCTGATGCTAGTAGAACACATTGACTAACAGAGGAAACCTTCATTCATTGGCTTTGCTTAAGTAAATCTGGAGAAAGGAGACTGGATGATAGAAGTGCAGCCAGAATTCTAGAAAATTATAGCCCGGTAGTGACGCCAGGATACACAGAATTTACGCCAAACCTCAGTGAAGTGGAAATTTCCACCAGGAGAACAAATGTTTGAGATTTTAAGACTTATTTTCCAAACCTATTTATTTAGTCACTTATTTACTTACTTATTGATGAAATAAGAACTCTACCTATAAAAATTGCCTGTAGCAATTTTTATCTTTATCTACCCAAGAAGTGAATTAACATACAAATTTTGAAGTTTTCTTTATATTTGATATGTACCATGAACTCCTTGAAGTTTAATGTTCTATTCCATAAAACAGATTGGCAATAATTATTCAAAGGTCTATTTTTGGACTCAAATAAACAGTATTTGCAAAAATACCTGACACTTACCAGAACTTCCACAAACCTAAGACTTTTATTTTTCTACAGTGACAGAGCCAAGAACCTTTACACTGATAAATTAAAAGAAGCAGTTATATAATTTTATGTTTAATTTAGTATTATCACTACAGTTTCAATCCTTGGTCTTCTCTCATCAAGGCTGAAAATAGCCTCGTGTACAGTTTGTAAAGACGGCACTACCAGCTCAGCTCATTTTTGCACAATTAGTTCAAATGATTAGACTGTAGTGTTAATAATTTCAAGGTATCAGGTTTAATTTCAGTAATAGTACTTGGATTAAAATAGAAAAGCAAACAAAATTTTGTTCTTTTACCAATACTACACACCTAACCATTTTAAACCAGCTTATTATAATGTGTTATTTGTCAACAGAAGTGACTCTGGCAATAACATAAAAGGACCTAGGCAATCCATTTTTGCTAAAAGTAATCTCAAGTTAAGTGAATAACACTATCATCAGGTGTCCAAATGACATTTCACTTCCCAGTGAAGACAAACCCAAACAGGAATTTTGAGCTCTATTGGAATAAGAAAAATGGAGACAAACCAGTGAGTGTTAAAAGGTTTAATAAAGAAGCACCTGTTTAGTTCTGTGTGGGTTTCTCTTGATAAGAAATCCTTGATTCTGGACAAGAGATGTGAAGGACCTCTTCAAGAAGAACTACAAACCACTGCTCAAGGAAATAAGAGAGGACATAAACAGATGAGAAAACATTCCATGCTCGTGGTTAGAAAGAACCAATATTGTGAAAATGGCCATACTGCCCAAAGTAATTTATAAATTCAATGCCATCCCCATCAAGCTACCAATGACTTTCTTCACAGAATTGGAAAAAACCACCTTAAACTTCATATGGAACCAAAAAGACCCCGCATATCTAAGACAAAAAAAAAAAAAAAAAAACAAGCAGGAGGCATCACACTACCTGACTTCAAACTATATTACAAGGCTACTGTAATCAAAACAGCATGGTATTGGTACCAAAACAGACTTATAGACCAATGGAACAAAACAGAGGCATTCAGAAAGAATGCCACACAACTACAACTATCTGATCTTTGAAAAACCTGACAAAAACAAGCAATGTGGAAAGGATTCTCTATTTAATAATGGTTTTGGGAAAACTGGCTAGCCATATGCAGAGAGCTGACACTGGATCCCTTCCTTACACTTTATACAACAATTAACTCTAGATGGATTAAAGATTTAAACATAAAGCCTAAGACCACAAAAACTTTAGAAGAAAACCTAGGCAATACCGTTCAGGACAAAGGCATGGCCAAAGACTTCATGACTAAAATACCAAAAGCAATGGCAACAAAAGCTAAAATAGACAAATGGGAGCTGATTAAACCAAAGAGCTTCTGCACAGCAAAAAAAACCATTATTAGAGTGAATCGGCAACCAACAGAATGCAGAAAAAATTTTTGCAATCTACTTATCTGACGAAGGGGTAATATCTGGAATCTGTGGAGAACTTAAACAAATTTACAAGAAAAAAAAACAACCCCATCAAAAAGTGGACAAAGGATATGAACAAACACTTTCAAAAGAAGATATTTATGCAGCCAACAAACATGAAGAAAAGCTCATCATCACTGGTCATTAGAGATATGCAAATCAAAACCACAATGAGATACCACCTAACGCCAGTTAGAATGGCGATCATTAAAAAATCAGGAGACAACAGATGCTGGAGCAGATGTGGAGAAATAGGAACACTTTAACACTGTTGGTGCAAGGGCAAATTAATTCAACCATTGTGGAACACAGTGTGGTGATTCCTCAAGGATCTAGAACTAGAAATACCATTTGACCCAGCAATCCCATTTCTGAATATATACCCAAAGGATTATAAATCATTATATTATAAAGACACATGCAAACTTACATTTGCGGTACTGTTCACAATAGCAAAGACTTGGAACCAACCTAAATGCCCATCAATGATAGACTGGATAAAGAAAAAGTGGCACATATACACCATGGAATACTATGCAGCCATAAAAATGATGAGTTTGTGTCCTTTGCAGGGACATGGATGAAACTGGAAACCATCATTCTCAGCAAACTGACACAAAAACAGAAAACCAAACTCCGCATTTTTTCACTTATATGTGGGTGTTGAACAATGAGAACACCTGGACACAGGGAGGGGAACATCACACACTGAGGCCTGGGGGTTGGGGGGCTAGGGGAGGAATAGCAGGGAGTGGGAGTATTGAGGAGGGATAGCATTAGGAGAAATACCTAACATAGATGACAGGGCAATGGAGGCAGCAAACCATCACCATGGCAAGTGTTTATCTATGTAACAACCTGCATGATCTGCACATGTGCCCCAGAACTTAAAGTATATATAAAAAAGAATAATGATAAAAAAGAATTTTAATTTAAATATTATGGAGAAATTTTCAAAAGGTCTATAGATAAACCAGATTTAGGTTTCCTGGAACAGGTAAGTTCTGTCCCTGAATGTAAAGAAAACTTGTGGTTGAAAATGCTCAATATTAGTAATCTTTGATGAAATGGGGAGAAGTTGCTACAATATGGACATAAGAAAAAGCAATTGTGATTTTTTAAAATAACATTATAAAAAGCAAATTTGTAAGCTTAAGCTACAATATTGTATAATTAATGTCAATAAAAGCTGTATTACACTTTTAGAAAAAGTATAAAAACCATTTTAATCACACAGGAATCCACTAGAGCAAGTGAACCCAGACAAACTACATTATATATAAAATAATCAAAACAGGGAATGGTAGATAAGGTAAATGGATGCGTAACTACTTCAAAAATGTGTCCTAGAAAGTGTAGACTAATGGGTCAATATCTCCCAATTATATGCCATAGTTTTATGCTCTCAACTTGTTTTTATATTAGGATATAAATGAGACATACAATGTGCTTCAAATGTGAAAGTGAAACGACACCCTAGTGGACAGATTATTAACACTTAAGCTAGCACAATGCAAACAATTCAAAACCATACAACAATGGGCCAATTGTTATTTTAAATAAGTGGACCAATAATACATAGTTTTCCAAAACAAACTATAACTCAAGACAGGGCAGGTAGGATGTGAGTCAGTCATCTAGAAAGAGATACACTGTGTGAGTTGTCTGCAAGGACAGTAGAATAAAGAAATAATACAATCTTGGGGGTACATACTTAAGAGAAGAGTATATAGTACACAGGAGTTTATTATAAGGTGAAATATGATGAGAAACAGAATTTCCCTAGCTTTGTGGGAAAGTCAGACATAATTTGAAATACTGAATGGGTGACCTTTGGCAAATTGCTTAACCTTTATAAATCTGATTTCTCATTTTTGAGTTGTGGAAAATAATATTAATTTCCTCATGGAGGGTTTCAGGTTAAATAAGGACATGCACACAAAGTTTATAACACACTGTCATTTGTTAAGAACTCAATAAATTATTATTGCAATTTTTGCTAAAAGTGTAGTTTTAATCCTACTCACATGTAGGGGCTTTTCTTTGCTATTCATTTGCCAATGAGAATTCAGATACCTTAAAGATTTTGTTGGGCAGGGAGAGGACAACGATCTGTCTTAACACCTACTTTTGGTTTCGTTTTATTCATAGTAGTATTTCTCAGTTTCTCATAGTAGTATTTCTCAGAGGCTGGTCATAATCAAGTTTAAGTCTTCCTTAGACACGTGCTGAGCTAGAAAAAAATGCTTCCTAGCTAATATATTTGCTTCCAGGATTTCTTTATCTCCATTTATTCAGAGATCCCTGCCATAGTCATTTGTCCAAAACCCATTTCTAAAATATCACTGCTGTGTTCCAAAACATGTAATGGTATTAGTTCCCCCTCAGCAAAACATCCAGCTTTCTGGACATTTTGACACTGCTCCTTCATGATCCTCTTCACATTATCACAGCAGCCTTTGCTGTCCCCCTTCTATTTCAGGACTCTGCATTTTATCTCATCGCCCCGTATTTCCTTTGCTCCAAGTGAGCACCTTTTTCTTCTGAAATTCCCTTTATATTTGCTGATGCCATTTCTACCAGTTTAAATTTCTCACTCTTGAATCTTATATCATTATGTAAGCTTACATGGAAACCACTGTCCCATCAACTGCATTTAATTATGCAACTCTTGGTTATGCCAAGTTATTATTAAGTCTTATTGTGGAAGTTTACTTGCCATACATATTCCTGTCTCCCTGGCTAAATATTAGGACACACACACACACACACACACACACACACATATATATATATATATATATATATATATATATACAATTCTTTTTTTCTCATATCCACTGTATACAGTAACATATAATACAAAATTTGCAAAGCAGGTTCAAGGTAAGAAAGTTGATACTAAATAAAGTAACAAAGCTGCTAATCAGTCAGTTCCCTCAGCATCGCATCTGTTCTACATATCAGGGTCGTGTAAATTTACAAGGATGTAAAATAGTGATGGCTTATTAAGCAGACTCTAGAGACCTGAATGAAACACTTTGTAGGGGAAGATTTTTCCTTTATTCACAAAGATTTCTCATTTGAATGACATGCTAATAATGGTTTACTTACACATATACTCCATGTACAGATTTTTTTCTGTTTCCTGCCTTTGTTAACTTCACTACAGATGCCTTTGTGGCTGGAACAAAGGACCAGGTTTCCCGCGATTGCTTCATCATTAATTAATATACCATGGAGCAGAATCACAGCTAGCAATGGCCAGAATTTCTCATTCCATCATGCAAACCTTTGTGAAGCTTGTTCTAAAAAATGAAGGAAAAAGTATC
Source organism: Alouatta palliata (assembly GCA_004027835.1). Taxonomy (NCBI): domain Eukaryota; kingdom Metazoa; phylum Chordata; class Mammalia; order Primates; family Atelidae; genus Alouatta; species Alouatta palliata. The sequence continues at coordinate 97,670 of PVKV010002359.1, read as the reverse complement.
CACTGGACTTTCCTGTATTCTCCCCTGAGGCTTACATTGAACAATGAGTTCAATACAGTGCTGTACATCACACCCCTGAGCTGCTAGAAGAATTCAAACTTTGCTAAGCACAAGAGCCAAGGGAGCTATTAGCATGCTTCTGAGTCCAGAGCTTAACATTCGGGATGAGATGACTGTCACAGGTTCCTTTGGAGTGTGATTTTTCTTGATTCTGTTCCATTTGAATGTGTGAAAGTATAAGGGAGGCTGGAGCAGCTGGAGAGGGAGGGAGAGCATGTCTAGAGTGATGACATATTTAAAAATATCATTCCAAGGAGCCCTGAGCTCTCTAGCTATGGATTCTAAATATAGTAACGCCAACAGAAGAGAAGTGCGCCAGTTGGGGCTCTCAGAAAGCTGCTCCAGCACCACCAGGTAAGGATGACTCACCCAGGGCGAGTCAGGCTATGATGTGCCATTTCAGCATTTTCTTACGAAAGCCCTCTCAGTCAGACCCTTCTCAAAAAGCCACACTCTCCTTGGGGGACTGAATAAAAGTAATGCGTAATACTGAATTTCTAACATTAGATCACTGTTAATCCCCTCAAAAAACACATTTCTCTGTGGAACAAACCTGCACCTTCTGCACACATATTCCGTTTTTCTGATTTGTTTTTTAGAAGAAGAAATAACACATTTCTGTTACAAAAAGGCTTTTTAGGTAGTAACTCGTACTGGCAAAGGAAAAATACAAAAAAAAAAAAAAAAAAAAAGAAAAAGGTAGTGGGTATTAATTAATCCTGTATATAAATTGATTTGAATGTTTGGTAGTTTTTTCCCTCGATTTGGTTTTATTTTTATTTTTGGTAAGGGAATATAAAACTAAAGCATTACACATATGCCTAACATCCCAAACAATAAGATGAACAGATTTAGAGAAAGGAAAAGCCCTTATTTATTATACAAATCCTGGTTTCTTTTCCTCATTAGAGTACACACATATAAATACACAATTTAAACATACAATTCTCCAAAACCTCCTTGAAATCAAACCTATTTGAGATTATTGTTAAAGTTGGGTGTGAAGCTCTCTTTTATAGTTCTTGCCCACTGCGTATTTATTGTGCTGAGATTTATTGCATTTTAATGGCTACGTGTTCCTACGTTGCTTCTCAACTAGGGTTATTTAAAAACCTCCAGTGATGAGCTAACTATAACAAACTTGCCATCTGTATCTCTTAGGAAGCAAGAGTTTTAAATTTAGTCAACTCTTGCCATTCTATTTTTCAGTCCAATCTCTTCTGTAGATTCCTTCTACCCATCCTAATTCTGGAGGTAGGGAGGGTGGGTAGACAAGGCTGACTTTTTAGCAAGAGTAGGAAACAGAGGAAATTTCTTAACTATGACTTCATCTAGTGGTGGTGATTTAGTATTCTTATTCCAGCTTCTGTTTTCTATTTCCTCGCTCCCCTTCAAGACAACATATTGAGCTGCTACCAGAACCTCTGTCATTACCACCTGGTGAAGCCAGAGGGAAGGAAGTGTTGAAGGGAGAGAGTCACTCCTCTGAGAATCAGCAGTAGAAGATGCCTGATTTCATTAATGTCCTACAGGCTGATTCATTCAGTGGTTTCTAACACCTAAGCTAGTCACTGAGTGAGCAGGGTAGGCAGCTAGACCTTCTATTTGTTAGAACCCACTATTTGGTTTCTCATTTGAGTCTCAAGCTTCTCGCCTTATCTTGAAATGAGGAGGAGACAGCCTCTTCTTTCTAACTTTTTTTAACAATGCTTTTGAAATTTTTATTTATCCTTTTGTTTCTTCTTACCCATTCTTTCCACTTTGCCTATTTTCATTCTTTCATTTCCCAAAAAATATTTAGAAAGGAAAAATGAAATAATAAAGCAATGCAAATCATTTTCTCCCTTGCTTTTGGGCAAAATTCATCTTTTAAAATTTGGTGCTATTGATGCTAGCAACCAAATCCAACTGTAGAGCACTATCAGTTTTTATTAATTTTCTGTATAGCTCCATATATCCAGACACTTAAAATGATTTAACAGTAACAAATGGGTAATAAACTTCAGTAAATTTTAGGATTTCTCATCTATCATCAACTAAACTGAACAATTTCCCCATAAATGTCAATTGACTACAATGAAGACTTTAAATTTATTTAAAAAATATATGCCATGCTGTTTTTTTCTTTTTCCAAAATCATCATACTTTACAAATCCCAGACTCAAAACAGTATCCAAATGCCAGGAATGCTTCTCTATTCCAAATGAGAATCTATTAATTAAAACTGGGAAAATGAAGAGTCTGGGTTATAAGAAAGCCATGAGTTAAGCCAGTATTTAAAACTATGCCCTGTCCAGCATGACTAGTGGAATAATACTGAAATGCATGTGTTTAAAAATTAACCATGAAGAAAAATTGACCTGTGCCTATTACCCAAATATGATACGAACTCAAAAAAAAAAAAAAAAAACATTTAAATACATTTTGAAGTCAGAGACACTGAATTCTGACACAGAAGAATTTTGACATTGTCAGACATTCAAATTCAAAAATCCAATTATTTTGAATCATAGGTAAGATGTCTTTTCACACATCTGGGATCTAAATTTCCAAACATTTTGTTTCTTTTCTCTACATTTACATTTCATTAAAGAATAAAATAGAGAAGCTGCCTTGGGGACAGATTTGAACTAGATGTCTTCAACACATGGTTTCTTTCCACTTTCACCACATTCGTCACATATTCCAGGCTTCCTGCCTTCCCCACCAGCAGAGACCAGATGTGTCTGAAAAGAAGTGCAATCAAACCAACTTCCTTCAGATGATGGGCCAGGGGCACCGGCCTGGATGCTGGCAAGTAAGTCGAACGAGGATTGGGTGAGATACTGGAAACCCTCAGTGTCTAATTTTGTAGCTACCAGGTCATTTTCTTATTATTACATGCTTCAGAGTTCTTATCTGTGTAAGTGACTTCAGGCCACAATGACATATGCTTGTAGTCCTAGCTACTAAGGAGGCTGAGGTGACAGGATCACTTCAGCCCAGAAGTTTGAGACCAGCCTGGGCAACATAGTCAGATCTCTTCTTCAAAACAAAACAAAACAAAAAACCCATGACTTCAAGTTGTTAAATGGAAGGAAATAGGAGAGAAGGGACAGTGAAAGAAGGGGAATGTCTGACACTGAATACGGTTTGCATTCTAAAGCCCCAGCTTCATCTTAATGCTGTCTCCAAGGGAACCTCAGACTAGGCCTGCCTCAGCCTTATTTTGAGTTCAACTGCATTTTGAATCCAACTGCAGGTATCTTTTCATACTCCAAGGCCTCATCTCATCCCAACTTCCACAGTTTACTTTACCTCTGATTTTCAGAACAGTTGCTCACTCCGGAGACAGGAGTAAAAGTATACCAATAAGGAAATTTCTATTCCATTAACTTTAATCAATTCTAAAGAATAGGCAATTGGTCAAGTTTCATTCTGCTTTCTTGCTTTTGATATCGGCAATGCAAAATTGCATTAAAAATGAAAAATAATCTGTACAGTTCATTAAATATTTGTTACCATTAAATAAGCAGATATATTTTCTCTCATGACTCTTAATGCTAAGGAATCAGGTATAAAATTGTGGTCCTAAAAAAGGTGAAAAATATTTCCTTTTATATATATTCTGGGAGTTTGTTTCTTTGGATACTCATGTATTTAGCATGAATCCATTTTTAAAAATTACTTTAAAAAGGTGTCCCTGGAAATATAAATTATGAATGCCACTGTGCATTAAACTTGTTGAGCTAATATTAAAAATAATTTAAAAAATCTTTTTGGGTTCACTAAGTAGTCTAACAAAAAAGAATTGATCTTAGAATCATGAGACTAATCTCCTTTGTTGCTATGATCTTTAGACAAATTTGTGTTCTTGAAGAAAACATTTAATATTTCTTTAGTGAGTCATTGCTTGTATGCTAGTATTGAAGGGTTTTTTTTTTAATTTTTTAACAATAGACAGTGGTTGAATTTTTAATAAATGCTGTTTTGCCTTGGTTTTCTCTGTCTTTCCCTACTAAGAAAGATTTTGAGATTTATGAGAAAAAGTAGAGTTAATATATCTCTTTAGGTTAGAGTAGAGGTTACAGTTCCCTTGAGGAAGACACATTGTCAGTTTTATTTGCCACTGTGCCCCCAGGACCTAGAATGTAATAGGCCACACAAATATGCATTAAATGAATAAATTAATATGTTCTTGAACATACATTTTTCTTTAAGATTTCTCACGTCTAAGATTTCTCACATAACTGAAAGGGTCTTAGACCCTTTCAGACCCTTTCAGTGTTATCACCAGAAAGGTAATGTCTTCAGCTCTTTATTTGTGGACTAAAAAGCAAAACTAAGGTACAAAATAGTATTCATTCTGTCTCACAGACTGTGGCCTATAAATCACAGATATAATTCAAATGCAAAGTACTTCACTGATATTATAAGAACACTGCAAATTCTTAATTTAAATCTGCCTGTATCTGAAATTGTAAATGAATACAGATTAAAAAGATGCCACAAAATTTAATTATTACTCTACATTAATTGCATAGCAGGACTTGTTAATAAAATTCTTGTTTTTTGTCATAACAACATAATATTTTGTAAGATTTTTGTGAATCATTATTTTGAAAAATATTTAAATATATATTTAAAGTAAAAAAACATCTTATTTATTTACTTATTTGTTTTTACTTTCTTTCCTAAAGAGCTGATTAAGAGTATACTGTGCAGAGCCAGACTGGGTTCAAATCCAGGATTCAAATCCCTGCTCTGAAACTTGGTTCTCATTAACTAACTCTCTCATCTTTAAAATGAAGATAATTACAATAATAATGTAAGTGGGTTGTTGACGGGATATGAGTTATCACATAAGAATCATTTGGAATAAAGCATGTCACAAAATTGATATCCAATACATGTTAATCATTGTGATTTTCAGCATGTTTTTTTAAATAAGAAACATGAATTTTTAAAAAAGTAAAGAAATTTCTCTTTGTAGTCCACACAATGGATATCTTTAACACATGGTTTCTTTCCACTTGTACCACATTCCTCAGATATTCCAGGCTTCCTGCCTTCCCCACCAGCAGAGATTAGACGTGTCTGAAAAGAAGCCCAATCAAACCAACTTCCTTCAAGATGATGGGCCCGGGGACCAGCCTAGATGCTGGCAAGCAAGTTAAAGGAGGACTGGGTGAGATACTGGAAACACTCAGTTCTAGTTTTGTAACTACCAGGTCATTTTCTTAATATTACATGCTTCAGAGTTCTTATCTGTGTAAATTAAAAACAAAATTCTAAGGACCCCCAACTATCTGAATGGACCTCCTCCTCAGCCAGAACTCTTGTAAAATTTAACCTGAAGGACTGGTTCAGCCCATGAAAGGAAGACATTAACATCAACACAGACTTTAAGTCTGATAGGAAACATTTTATATCCTATTCTCTCTGAAGCCTGCTACCTGAAAGCTTCACCTGCATTATAAAACTTTGGTCTTCACAACCTTTTTTTTTTTTTTTTTTTTTTTTTTTTTTAATATACTTTAACTTCTGAGGTACATGAGCAGAACGTGCAGGTTTGTTACGTAGGTATACACCTGCCATGGTGGTTTGCTGCGTCCATCATCTCATCATCTACATTAGGTATTTCTCCTAATGCAATTCCTCTCCTAGGCCCCCACCCCCTGCTTACCCTCTCCTAGCCCCCCAACCCCCAACAGGTTCCAGTGTGTGATGTTCCCCTCCCTATGTCCAGATGTTCTCACTCTTCAACACCCACTTATGAATGAGAATATTCAGTATTTGGTTTTCTGTTCTTGTGTCAGTTTGCTGAGAATGATGGTTTCTAGCTTTATCCATGTCCCTGCAAAGGACATGAACTCATTCTTTTTTATGGCTGCATAGTATTCCATGTTTTATAAGTGCCACTTTTTCTTTATCCAGTCTATCATTGATGGGCATTTGGGTTGGTTCCAAATTTTTGCTATTGTGAATAGTGCTGCAATAAACATACGTGTGCATGTGTCTTTATAATAGAATGATTTATAATCCTTTGGATATATACCTAGTAATGGGATTGCTGGATCAGAAGGTCTTTCTATTTCTAGATCCTTGAGGAATGGCCACACTGTCTTCCACAATGGTTGAACTAATTTATACTTCCACCAACAGTGTAGAAGCATTTCTATTTCTCCACATCCTCTCCAGAATCTGTTGTCTCCTGATTTTTTAATGATCACCATTCTAACTGGTGTGAGATAGTATCTCAATGCCATTTTAATTTGCATTTCTCTAATGACCAGTGATGATGAGCTTTTCTTCATATGTTTGTTGGCCACATAAATGTCTTCTTTTGAGAAGTGTCTGTTCCTATCCTTTGTCCACTTTTTGATGGGGTTGTTTTTTTTCCTGTAAATTTGTTTAAGTTCCCTGTAGATTCTGGACCCTTTGTCATATGGGTAGACTGCAAAAATTTTTCCCATTCTGTTAGTTGCTGGTTAACTCTAATGATAGTTTCTTTTGCTGTGCAGAAGCTCTTTAGTTTAATTAGACCTCATTTATCTATTTTGGCTTTTATAGCAACACAGACGTTGCTTACTATAGATCCCAGGTCTTTAGACAAACTCAACCAATTGTCAACTAGAAAATGTTTAAATTTACCAAAAGCCTGTATGAAGTAATCCCTGCCCCCTGGTTTTCTAGTCCAAAAAAGTTGTCACACCTTTCTAGACCAAATCAATGTATTTCTTAAATGTATTTAAATCTATTTGACTGAAGTCTCATACCCTCCTGAAATGTATAAAACCAAGCTGCATCCCAACCACCTTGGGCACATGTTCTCAGGACCTTCTCAGGGCTGTTTCACGGGCCACAGTCACTCATATTTGGCTCAGAATAAATCTCTTCAAATATTCTACAGAGTTTGACTCCTTTTTGTAAATATCTGGATCATTTCTTTTTGTTTTTCAGAAACTTACAGATATTAACCAAGTGCACAGAATAGACATGACTGATTACAGTCACAACAGTGCCTGACATTCAATTTTTGACGTTGATCTCTTTCTCCTTCTCTCTGTCTTTCTCTCTCTCTCTCTCTCTCTCTCTCACACACACACACACACACACACACACACACACACACACATACGCACACACACACATTTTGTACCACTTCACTCCTTCCATAAACAGAAAATAATAATGTAGCTCTACCTTTTCAGGGTCGAATGGGATGAGGAAAACTGAGAAAATATGGGTTGCTTATGAAGCCTTAGCTCCTTTACAGGGACAAATCTGTCAAGGGAATCTTCTAACCCACTGATAACCACAAATGTCGACGGCCCAGACTTGCAAATTCTGCCTCATAAATTTTCAAGACTATTTGCTGATCTCAGTAAGAATAAACTGGGCAATGATAATATCATGAATTTTTATAATAGAATAATAAGTGTCCATGAACAATATGACTTTCAAGTGATCACTATTAGAGTCTGTTTGCATTTTCACTAGCATCTTCTTGCCATTTATTTTTATTTCTATTTGAAAAATATCATAGGGTGATTTGAACACTTAGTTAAGGACTCAAAGTGATACTGTTAGTTGCCCTTTTAATGAATTTTTATTTATCTAGAGGAGTGCAGCTAGAAACTAATAAAAAATCTGAAAATGACTACTGTTGAAGTCTATCATTTATAAATAAAGACAAATATAAAACCACAATTGTATGTGTATAAAATGGCCATACCATTTCATATTCACCAGCAATATAGGAGAATTTCAGTTGTTTCATATTGAAACCTGTTTTTCTGCATTCTAATTGGTACCATTTTAGCATTATTTTATCAGCCCATCCATCCATTTGTCCATTTTTTCATTTATTATTTACTTGAGAAATATCTTTGATAGTCAGAAAGTTTGTTAAAAACTCAAGTTGATAGTTTTAGTTAACCTTTTAATTATGCATATTTATTTAGAGGATTTTGAGAAGGAAATAAGTCAAAGTCAGAAAATATTAGTACTGAATTAAACATTTATAAATAAGGACAATGTTAAAAACTGTAATATTCCATAAAGACTGGAAATGTGAAATAATTTTAAACACATAATTTTATACATTTCACAATAAAGTAAAATTACTGTTTGTAAATATATTTCAGTGGAATATTATAGCTTGTATTCCTTTAGATCTGCATTGATATATTTCAGAAAACATTAATGTCAAATATTATCTTGTTTATAAAGTTACTACAGACTTTCACTTCTATGACCCTTTTCTCTCCATTATATAGCTATATGTATCATGGTACATAAATAATGATTGGCAAATGATTCTGTGAAAACTATTAAAAATATGAGTTACCCAAAATCTAAATGCTTACTGCTGTGGTTCAATGTTTATGTCCTCAAACCTCAAGTTAAAATTTGATTTCCTATGTTGTACGTGGGGCCTAATAGGAGGTGTTTGGGTCATGGGGATGGATCTCCCTTACGGATAGATTAATGCCCTCCCAGGAATGGATGTGAATCAGTTCTTGCTCTATTAGTTCCCATTAGAGCTAGTTGTTAAAAAGAAACTGGAGTCTCTAATTTCTGTTTCCTCTCTTGCCATGTAATCTCTGTACAACATGTTCCTTTCTTGCCTCTGCCATGAGGCCCTCAGCAAGAGCAGATGTTAGTGCCATGTTTTTTTGTACAAGCAGCAGAACTGTGAACCAAATAAACCTCTCTTCTTTATAAAGTACTCAGCCTCAAGTATTCCTTTATAGCAACACAAAGAAAGATGCTTACCATATAATATCAGCAAATACTATAACAAAAAGATTACTTATGCTATAGAAAAATAATATGTTTATCTCAATTAAAAATAATAGAAATTTTAGTCATGTAATAAATGAACATAATATTAAAGTAACAAACCAGAAATTTTTGACAGTTCAGAAACCTAACACTTGCCCACATTTCCAAATTGATGCATTACTATGTTAAAACTATTTTGTTTTGTGACATGATTGATTTCATGACTTCTGCAAAACTGAATGTGACTGAGGTTAAAAATAAGCCAAAAGTGAAGAACAATAAAGGCTGATTTAATTATTATCATGCAAAATTAAATAATTCATACAGAAATTAAAAAATGAGAACTGAGATGTAAGAAATGAGCATAGAACAAACAAAGAGATGTAAGTAAATAATGTTGACCTTCAGAGCAAGAAAGGTTAAGGAGTTTCAGCTCTAGAGGTGTCAATTCAGAGAGCTTAATGCCATCTGTTCTGGGAGGTTTAGACATTCAAGCTCCTGGAAGCCAGGAAATATACACCTCAAGTCTCTTTGAAAAATACACTTTACAATTTAGGCTTTATATGTTTCTCAGTAAAGCACAGTGAAAGAAAAAATGTCTGCATTCAAAATGCCTATTTCACTTTTAGAAAATGTGTCTAAAACTAGATCAATCTTTTTAACTGATTTATGAATACATAATCAACGTGCAACAAATTGCATGCATTTCATGTGTACAATTTACAAGTTTTAAGATATATAAATATATATGAAACAATCATACAATAAACCTAGGGAACAAGATTCCTCTTGCCTATTTTTTTTTTAATTCACAAATAAAAAATTTTATATATTTTTGGTGGACAACATGATGTTTTGATAAATGTGTATACTATAGAATGGCTTGTGAAATCAAGCTAATTAACACATACAGTACTTCTTATACTTACGATTTCTTTTGTGGTGAGAACACTTAAAATACACTCTCTTAGCCATTTTTAGATAGATAGTATATTGTTTTTGATAATCATCTGCATGATGTACAAAAGACCACATGAATCTATTCTTTCTGTTGAGCTGAAGTTTGGTATACTTTGATCAACATCTCCCCAATTCTTTCATCTCCCAGCCTCTAGTCACCATCATTCTACTCTGCTTCTACAACTTTGACAGTTTTAGATTCTCCGTATAAGTTAGCTTGTATGGTATTTCTCTTTCTGTGTCTTATTTTACTGAGCATAATGTCCTCTATATTTCTCTATGTTGTTGTAAATGATATGGACAAATATAAAAAGCTTTTTAAAAGCTAAATAGTAGTGTGTGTATGTGTGTGTGTGTACCTTGTACCTCATTCCTAGATAGGCATAGGTTGATTTCATGTCTTAGCATTGTGAATAATGCTGCAGTGAACATGGGAGTACAGATATCTTATTGACATACTGACTTCACATCTTTAGATATAGCCAGCAGTGCAGAATTGCTGGATGATATTAATTTGCTGAGGAATCTCCATAGTATTTTCCATAATGCCTTTACTGACTTACATTCCCAGTAACAGTATACAAGGGATCCTTTTTATCCACATCCATGCCAGCATTTGTTATTTTTCTTTTTCCTTCTTTTCTTGCTTTGTAGGCCAGGCTGGAGTGCAGTGGCATGATATTTGATCACTGTAACCTCCACCTCCTGGGTCCCAGTTCAAGTAATTCTCCTGCCTCAGCCTCCTGAGTACCAGGGATTACAGGCACACACCACCATGCCCAGCTAATTTTTGTATTTTTTGTAGACATAGGGTTTCACTATGTTGGTCAGGCTGGTCTTAAACTCTTGGCTTCGTGATCCGCCCACCTCTACCTCCCAAATTGCTGGGATTACAGGCATGATCCACCATGCCTGGCCAGCATTTTTTATTTTTAAAATCTTTTTTATAGTAGTCATTCTAACAAGTATGAGGTGACATCTCATTGTGGTTTCAACTTGCATTTCCCTGATGATTGGTGATATTGAACATTTTTTTCATATACCTGTCAACAATTTCCATGTAGTCTTTTGAAAAACATCTATGTATTTACATTGCCGTTTAAAAACAAAGGTTATTTGTTTTCTTACTGTTGAATTGTTTGAATTCTTTATATATTTTCCTCATCTCTTTTTAATTTATCTTTCTTCCTCCTCCTATACTAACTTTCATCTCCAGAAAACCACTGACCAGCTTTCTGGCAATACAGATTAATTTGCAATTACTAGAATATTACATAAGTGAAATCACAAAAGACATTCTCTTTTTTTGCCTGGATTATTTCACTCAACATAATTCTTTTCAGGTTCATCCATGTTGTAGTTTGTATCAATATTTTATTCTTTTATAAGTTTGTGCTGAGTAGCATTTGATTTCATGGATATACCACAATTTCACTTGTTAATAACCATTTGAGTTGTCTTCAAGACAATTATGAATAAAACTTATAATTTACATATTCCATACCAAATACTTATTTCAGAGAAATAAAACTTATATTTACAATAATATGTTTGTAATAAGTATTTGGTATGGTGCATGTGAATTATATGGCAAGTGTAGGGTTAACTTTTTAAAAAACTGTCAAACTGTTTCCCAGATCTGTTTTCCCTTTTACATATCTAGCAACAATGAGTTTCCATTATTCCACACCCTTCTCAACCATTGGTATAGTCAGTCTCCTTAATTTTAGCCATTTTAATAGAAGTTTAGTCATTATAGTGGAATCTCTATTGCCTTGTTCTAATGATTGATGTGTGTAAATTTCTTTTCACATGCCTGTTTGCCATCAAATAAGTACATCTTCTCTCGTCATGTGGCTGTTCAAGTCTTTTGTTCTTGTCATTTAATTGGGTTGTTAGCTTACTATCACTGAATTTTAAGGATTCCAGACATATTTTAATTATTATTCCTTCACCAGATACATATAGTGGAAATAGTTTTTCTCACTCTGTGCCTGGCCTTTTATTCTCCTAATCGCAAGTATGAATCTTCAATTTTATTGAAGATAAATTTATCACTTTGTTCTAATATGAATCGCACTTATAGTGTTATATCAAAAATAGTTCTTCTTTTAGGGTTACAGAGGTTGTTTTCCTGTGCGTTCTTCTAGATATAATTTTAGGTTTTAAATTTAGGTCTATGTTTTATTTTAATTTATTTATTTTAGTTAATTTTAATCAATTGTGTGCGGTAATTTATTTTTATGTTTGTGGATAAATAATTAATTATATACTCGGTAGTGGAATTGCTTGATTGAAAAGTAGTTCTATTTTTAGTTCTCTGAAAAATCTCTACACTGTTTCTATAAAGGTTATAATAAAAACTGACACCAGGGGTATATAAGTATTTTCTGTTCTCTGCATTCTCACCAACATCTGCTGTTCTGGGATTTCTTAATAATAGTTATTCTGACTGGTGTGAGATGGACACATGATTTAGATGTTTGTCCCCTCCAAATCTCATTTTGAAAATCAACTCCCATTGTTGGAGGTAGGGCCTTGTGGGTGGCGACTGATTCATGGGGGCAGGTCCCTCATGAAAGGCTTAGTACTATAAACCCGGTAGTAATGAGTGAGCTCTTGCTCAGTTAGTTCACATGAGATTTAGTTGTTTGAAGGAGTCTGGGAACTCCCTCTCTACTCTCTTACTTCTCTCCATGTTATATGTTAGGTCACCCTTCACCTACCACCATGATGGTATGCTTCCTGAGGCCTCAATAGGAGCAGATGCTGGTACCATGCTTCCCATAAAATCTATAGAACCAGGAGCCAAAATAAACATCTTTTCTTTATAAATTACCTAGATGTATTAGTCCATTATCACATGGCTATAAAGAAGTGCCTAGAACTGGGTAATCTACAAAGAAAAGGAGTTTAATTGGCTCACAGTTCCACAGGCTGTATAGGAAGTATGGCTGGGGAAGCATCGTGAAACTTTCCATCATGACAGAAGGTGAAAAGGAGGCTCGCATGCCTTACATGGTGGAACAGGAGAAAGAGGGAAAAAGAGGACAGGTGTCACACACTTCCAAACAATCAGATCTCATAAGAATTCACTCACTTCAAAGTACCAAGGAGAGTGGATACTAAACCATTCATGAAGGATCCACCACCATGATCCGATAATCTGCCATATGTTCCACCTTCAACATTGAAAATTAAAATTAACATCAGATTTGGGTGGAAATACAGAGTGAAAACATATTTTCTGCTCCTGGATCCTCCCAAATCTCATAACCTTCTCACATTGTAAAATACCATCATCCCTTCTCAACAGTTCTCCAAAGTCTTACCTTATTTCAGCAATGAGTCAAAAGTTCAAAGTCTCAAGTCTCATCTGAGACAAAGAAAGTCCCTTTCACCTATGAGAAACAAGTTAGTTACTCCCAAGATACAATGGGGGTACAGGCTTTGGAAAAATACTCCTTTTCCAAAAGGAAGATATCAACCAAAAATGGGGTTACGGGCCCCATGCAAGTCTGAAACCCAGCAGGGCAAGAATTCATTAAATCTTAAAGATTCGAAATGATCTTTGATTCAATGTCTCACTTCTAGGGCACAGTGGTACAAGAGGTGGACTCCAAAAGACCTGGGCAACTCCATCCCTGTGACTTTACAGTGTTCGGCCCCAACAGCTGCTCTCATAGGCCGGTATTGAGTGACTACACCTTTCCCAGGCTCAGGGTGCAAGTCGTCGATGGATCTATTTCAGGATCTCGAGGCTTGTGGCCCTCTTCTCACAGATCCAGTAATCAGTGCCCCAGTGAACACTGTGTGGAGGATTCAATGTCACCTTTCTTCTTTGCACTGCTCTAGTGGAAATTCTCCATAAGGGCTCCACTCCTGAAGCAGACTTTTGCCTGGATATGCAGGCTTCCTCATACATCCTCTGAAATCTAAGTGGATGCTTCTAAGCCTCAACTGTTGTACTCTGCAAACCCATCAGATTAATACCATGTGAAAACCACCAAGGCTTATGGCTTATATCTTCTGAAGCAGTGGAGCAAGCTGTACCAAGTGCCCTTTTAGCCACAGCTTGAGCTAGAATGACTGGGATGCAGTAAATAGTGTCCTGAGGCTGTGCAATGTCACAGGGCCCTGATACTGGTCCATGAAACTATTCAGTACTCCTAGATCTCCAGGTTTTTGATGGGAAGAGCTAATGTGGAAGTCTCTGAAATGCCTTGGAGGCCTCTCAATTGTTTTGGCTATTGACATTCAGCTCCTCTTTACTTATGCAAATTTCTGCAGACAGCTTGAATTCCTCCTATGAAAATGGGCTCTTCTTTTCAACCACATGGCCAGGCTGCAAATTTTCCAAACTCTTATTCTCAGCTTCTCTTTAAAACATAAATTCCAATTTCAATTTATTTCTTTGCTCATGCATATGAGCTCCAGCTGTTAGAAGCAGCTAGGCCATCCTGAATGCTTTGATGACTAGAAATTTCTTCCTCTAGATACCCTAAATTATCACTCTCAAATTCAATGTTCCACAGGTCCCTAAAGCAGGAGCTCAATGCATCCACCCTCTTTGCTAATGCATAACAAAAGTGACTTTTGCTCCAGTTCCCAATAAGTTCTGATTTCCATCTGAGCCCTCAGCTTGACTTCCACTATCCTTATTACTATCAGCATTTTGGTCACAACAATTTAACAAGGCTTTAGGAAAATCCAAATTTTATCCCATCTTTTCCTTTTCTGATCTCTCCACACTCTTCCAACCTCTGACCATGATCAAGTTCCAAATTTGTTTACAATTTTTCAGGTATGTTGATAGTAATGCCCCACCTTTTGGTCCCCATTTTCTGTATTAGTTTTTTCTCACATGTCTATAAAGAAATACCTAAGACTGGGTAATTTATAAAGAAAATAGGTTTAATCGGCCCTGGTTCTGCAGGCTTTACAAGAATCATGGCTTGGGAGACCTTAGGAAACTTTCATTCATGACAGAACACAGATAGGAAGCAGGTATTTCTTATGTGGCTAGAACAGGAAGAAGGGGGCGGGGAGCTGCCACACACTTTTAAACAACCAGATCTCATGAGATCTCACTCACTATACAGTACCAAAAGAGGATAGTGCTAACCCATTCGTGAAGGATCTTCATGGATAATCTAATTACCTCTCACGAGGCCCTACTTCTAACTTTGAAGATTAGAAGTGAACATGAGAGTTGACTGTGGACACAGATCCAGACTATAACAGCAGCCTCAGGTGTTTGTTTAGAATAACACACACTGGGCCGGGCGTGGTGGCTCACGCCTGTAATCCCAGCACTTTGGGAGGCTGAGGCGGGTGGATCACGAGGTCAAGAGATCGAGACCATCCTGGTCAACATGGTGAAACCCCATCTCTACTAAAAATACAAAAATTAGCTGGGCATGGTGGCATGTGCCTGTAGTCCCAGCTACTTGGGAGGCTGAGGCAGGAGAATTGCTTGAACCCAGGAGGCGGAGGTTGCGGTGAGCCAAGATCGCGCCATTGCACTCCAGCCTGGGTAACAAGAGCGAAACTCCGTCTCAAAAAAAAAAAAAAAAAAAGAATAACACACACTGACTAATGCAGAAAATTGATACCAGGAGTGAGGTGTTGCTATAAAGGTGCCTGAAAATGTAAAAGTGACTTTGGAACTGATTAATATGAAGAGGTTAGAAGAGTTTGGAGGGGTCAGAAAAAGACAGAAAGACAAGATAAAGTTTGAGTTTTTAGAGAGTGGTTAAATGTATAACCAAAATGCTGTTGGTGATATATACAGTAAAATCCAGGCTGACAAGGACTCAGGTGGAAATTAAAAACTTATTGGGAATTGAAGTAAAGGTCACCTTTGTTATCTACGCTCTGGCAAAGAATTTGGCCAAATTGTATTCATGTCCTAGGGATCTGTGAAAATTTAACTTATTAGTGATGACTTAGGGTATCTGGCAGAAATTTTTAATTGGGAAACTGCTCAAGAAGTGTGCTATTTGCTTCTAACAACATATGATCAAATCTGGGAGCAAAAAATCATCTGACATAAATTGGAACTTATATTTAAAAGGGAAGCAGAGCAGAAAAATCTGGAAAATTTGTAGTCTGGTCTTGAGGTAAGGAAAGAATCCAAGCAGGCTATAGAGCAACTACTTGCCAGAGACGTTACCATGATTCAAATGAAGCCAACTGCTAATATCTAATACATTGGAGGAAAGCCCATGAAGGCAATTCAGAAATCTCTGAGGCAGCCCCTCCAATTTCAGGCCTAGAAGGCTAGGAGGAAAATGTGGTTTCACGGGCCAGGCCTGGGGTGCCAATGTCCTGTGTCACCTCAGGAGGCTGCTCCTTGCATCGTGGCTACTCCAGCTATAGCCTCAACTCAAAGGTCCTGGTACAGTTTGGGTTGCCACTCTGCAGACTGAAAGCCATAAGCTTTGGTGACTTCCATGTTGTATTAAGCCTGGAGATGCACAGAATGCAACAGTGAATAAGGCTTGGCAGCTTCCAGTTATAGTTCAGAGGATTTAGTCAGAAAGCCTGATTGCCCAAGACAAAGCCTTCCACAAAGGTGAAGATCCCATAGGGATACTCTACAAGGTCCATGCCAAGTGGAAATGTGGGGTTTGAGCCCCTACACCATCTCCACTGAAGCAATGCCTAGTAGAGATGTGGAAACTGGGCTGCCACCTTCCAGATTCCAGAATGGTACTCAAATCCAACCCATGAGAGCAGCCACATTGGCTGCATCCTGCAAAGCCACAGAAGCACAGCTACCTAAGGCCTTGGGAGTCTACTCTTTGCACCAGCATGCCCTAGATGCAGAACATGAAGTCCAAGGAAATTGTTTTAGAGTTTTAAGATCTAATTGCTTCACTGTTGGGTTTTAGACTTGCATAGGTTCTATTGCCACTTTCTTTTGGTCTATCTCTTCCTTTTGAAATGGAAATGTATGCACAATGCTTGTACCACTATTGTATCTTGGAAGAAGATAACTTTGTTTTGATTTTATAGGCTCACAGTGGAAGGAAGTTGCTTATTTTAGGTAAGATTTTGGACTTTTGAGTGATGCTGGAATGATTTGAGACATTGATAGACTGTTTACAAGATAATTTTATTTTGCAACATGAGAAAATGTGAGATTTCAGGGTTCAGGGGCAGAATAACATGCTTTGGAGGTTCATCCCCTCCAAATCTTACCTTGAAATGTAATACCAATGTTGGAGGTTGGGCCTGGTAGAAGATGATTGGATCATGGAGATAAATCCCTCATGAATGGCTTAGAATCATCATCTTGGTGATGAGTTCTTAGTTCATATTATATCTGGTTGTTTAAGAGTCTCGGATGTCCTCCTTCTTTCTATTGCTCTTTCTTGCCATGTGAAATGCCAGCTGCCCCTTTGCCTTCCATTATGATTGTATGCTCCCTCAGGTCTTGACAGAAGCAAATGCCAGCACCATGCTTCTCATACAGCCTGCAAAACCACAAGCCAAAATAAATCCTTTTTCTTCATAAATCATACAGCCTCAGGTATTCTTTTAGAGCAACGCAAATGGACTACACAGATGGTTTTAATTTAGATTTTTCTGATGATTAGTGAGCATTTTTCATCTGTTTATCTCCTTTGCCAACTTTGTAATAGGGTTGTTTGAATATCTTCTAGATTCTGGATATTTGTCCTTCATCACATGTGCAGTTAGTGAACACTTTCTCTCATTCTGTAGGTTGACTGTTTATTCTCCTGAATGCTTCTTTTGCTGTGCAGAAGATTTTAGTTTAATTAAATCTCATTTGTCTTTTTTTTTTTTTTTTAAACTTGGAGCCACAATGGGACCTGGTGGTGCCCAAGGCCCCATTCCCCCAGTATTTGTCTATTGCTGCTGTATTTGCTTTTGAGGACTTGATTATAATTTTCTGGCCAGTGATAAGAAGACTTTTTTCTAGGTTTTCTTCTAGAATTTTTATAATTTTTATAAATTTTTATAATTTCAGGTATTACATTCAGATCTTAGTCCATCTTTAGTTAATTGTTGTAAATAATAAGAGATACGGGTCTTTTTCTATTCTTCTGCATATGGCTATCTGTTGTTCCCAGCATCATTTATTGAATAGAGTATCTTTTTCTCGGCGTATATTTTTGTCATCTTTTTTGAAGATCAGTTGGTTTTAGGGGTGTGGTTTTATTTTCAGGTTCTTTATTCTGTTCTATTGGTCTAAGTCTGTTTTTATACCAGTATCATGCTATTTCGGTTGCTTTAGTCTTTTAGTATAATTTGAAGTTGGATAGTGATGTCTCTCACTTTGTTCTTTTTGGTTTGAACTGCTTTGACTACTTGGGCCCTTTTTTGGTTCCATGTGAATTTTAGGATTTTTTTTTTCATATTCTGTGAAAAGTGATTCTGGTAATTTGATACACATTGCATTGAATGTGTATTGCTTTGGGAAGTATGGTTGTTTTAGTGATATTGATTCACCTAATCCATGAGCATAAAATGTTTTTCCATTTGTTTGTGTCATTTATGATTTTTTTTTTGTCAGTGTTTGATAGTTTTCCTTATAGATACCTTTCACTTTCTTGGTTAAATATATTGCTGCACTTTTTTTCTTTTTGTAAATATTTTAAAAAGGATTGCATTCTTGATTGATCCTCAGCTAGACAGTTATTCGTGTATAGGAATGATACTGATTTCTGTAGCATTTCTGTAGCTATAGAAAATTAACTATATTAATGCAACATACATTAACTTTGTATTCTGAAATTTTTCTACTCAATTATGAAACGAGTTTTTTGATAGAGTCTCTAGGTGTTTCTAGGTATAAGATCACCATCAGCAGCAGCAGCAAAGAGTAACAATTTAACTTCCTCTTATCCAATTGTGTTGCCTTTTATTTCTTTTTTCTGATTTCTCTGGTGAGGGCTTTCAGTACTGTGTGGAATAAGAGTGTTGAAAGTTGGCATCCTGCTCTTGTTCCAGTTTGCTTAAGGAATGCTTTCAATTTTTCCAGGTTAATTATGATGTTGGCTGTGGGTTTGTCATATATGGCCTTTCTTATGTTGAGTTATGTTTCTTCTATATCTAGTTTTTTTGAGAACTTTTATTCTGAAGAGTTGTCAAATATTATCAAATTCCCTTTCTGCATTTATTAAGAAGATCATATGGTATTTTTCTTTAATATTCTTTATCTTATGTATCACCTGTATTGATTTGTGTATGTTACATCCTTACATATCTGGAATAAATCCCACATGATTGTAATATATTATCTTTTGTGTTTGCTGTTGACTTTTATTTGTTAGTACTTAGTTGAGAATTTTGGTATTTATGTTCATCAGAGATATTAGTCTGAGGCCTTCTTTTTTGGTTGTGTCTTTACCTGGTTCTCGTATTAGGGAAATATTGGCCTTATAAAGTGAGTTATAAAAACTTTCTACTTTCTTGATGCTTTAGTGCATACAATTTGTCTGTGAATCTGTCTGGTCCTAGGCTTTTGGTGGTGGTGGTGTTGGAAGTTTTTAAAAATACTAACTTAATCTTACTACTTATTATTGGTCTGTTCAAGAGTTCCATTTCTTTCTTTTCCAATATTTGAAGGTTGTATGTTTCTAGGAATGGATCCATTTTCTCTAGGTTTTCAAATTTGTGGGAATATAATGGTTCATAATAGTCTCTAATAATCTCTTGTATTTCTGGGATATCAATCGTAGTATCTCCTTTTTCATTTCTGACTGTGATTGTTTTGATCTCTCTTTTTGCTTAGTCTGGCTAGTGGTTTATTAATTTTGTTTGTGTTCAAATAATCAACTCTGTTTCACTGACCTTTTGTCTTGTCATTTTGGAGGGTTTTGAGTCTCTGTTTCATTTGGTTCTGCTTTGATTTTCTTCTGCTGACTTTGGATTTTGTTTATTTTTGCTTTTCTAGTTCCTTGAGGTGTGGCATTAGATTATTAATTTCTGGTAATCCTACTCTTGATGTTGGCATTAAGTGGTGTAAACGTCCTCTTTGTACCGCTTTTGCAGCACAGCTTTTGGTTATGTTCTGGTTTCCTTTTTATTCATTGAAAAAGATTTTAAATTTTCATTTTAATTTCTTCATTGAGCCAGTGACTATTCAGGAGCATGTTATTTAATTTTCAAGTATTTTTATACTTTCTGAACTTCCTCTTGGTAGTGATTTCTAGGTTTATTCCACTGTGATTTGAGAATACAGTTGATACCATTTTATTACATTTGTTTTATTTGTTAAGATGTGTTTTATGGACTAATATGTGGCCCATCTTGAAGAATTTTCCATGCGTTGATGAAAAAATGTATATATTCTGTATTTCTTGGGTAGAATGTTTTGTAAGGGTCTGTTAAGTTTATTGGATCATAGCCCAATTAATGTAAATGAGTCTTTGTTAATTTTATGGTTCAATGATCTGTCTATTACTGCAATTTGGGTATTAAAGTCCCCTCTATCAATATATTACTGCCTATCTCTCTTTTTTAAAGTATCTTTTTATGGGTGAATTTGGGTGATCCAAAGTTGGGTGCATACATATTTATTATTATTATATCTTCATTGTTAATTGGTCCATTTATCATTATATAATGACTGCTTTTGTCTTTTTTTTTAACCATTTTTTATTTAAAGACTGTTTTATCTGATCTAAGCATAGCTATTCCTGCTTGCTTTTGGCTTCCATTAGTGTAAGATATCTTTAATCCATATGTGTCTTTATGGGTAAGATGAGTTTCTTGTAGCAGTTTACAAACACGTAGTTCAATCTTGTTTCATTATTATTCATTCTATCATTGCAGTGAGGCATTTAACTCATTTGCAAAGTTATTATTGATATGTGAGGTCTTCTGTGATCTTTTTAATTTTTTAAGTTGTTTAATAAATTCTCTGTTTATTTCTTTTCTTCTTGTTTTTTTCTGTCCTTGTGGTTTGGTGAAATTCTTTCACATAGGAATTTAATTTTTCAGGTTCCTTTTTTGTGTGGTTATTTTACATGACCTGTGAATTTTGTATTCCTAAGTATTTTCATGATGGTGAATAGTCCACTCTGCTGAAAAGTTCACTCTTACTCTGATGGGATTTCCTTTATAAGTGTCTAGATTCTTCTTTCTTGCTAATTTTAATTTTTGTCTTTCACTTTGACTTTAGACATTATGAATGCATTATGACAGGCTACAGTCCTTTCTGCAATGTATTTTCCGGGAATCAGTGGGCCTCCTCTTTAGCTGTATAACTCTCTTGCTAGACCTAAAAAGATTTTATTATTTTCTTAAAAAGGTTTTCTAAATTTTTTCTCTCTCTTCCCCATGAAATACTGATAATTTATCAGCTTGATCACTTTTTGTAGTTCTAGGTGTCTCAAAGTCATTTTTTCTTTCTTTTTATCTGACTAGATTATTTCATAAGAAGTGTCTTTACATTTTCAGATTCTTTCTTCTTTTTGGTCTAATATGTTATCGAAGCTTTTGCATGTTTTTTGTATTTCCTTCAGTGAATTTTTTACATCCAGAATTTTGGGGTTTGTGTGTGTGTGTGTATGTGTGTGTGTGTGTGTGTGTGTGTGTGTGTGTGTCTTCTTGGTACAATTCTCATTCATATCCTGAATTGATTTTCTAATTTCTTTACATTTGTTTTCAGAGTTTTCTTGAGTCTCATTGAACCTCTTTAAAATCAATATTTTAAATTCTTTATCTGACATTTTCAGGAATTATTTTTTATTGGAATTTGGTGGAATTTGGTTCCTGGACAATTTTTGTGTTTCTTTGGTGGTGCTGTATTTCTCTGCTTTTTGTGTCTTTTCATTAATATCTGAGCAACTGGCATACCAGTCATTTATTCTATTTTTTTTTTGAAATTAATCTTAGGGGAATCTTTTTTTCCCTGAAGATGCATGTGTGTTGTAGGTTGAGTACGATACTTTGACTTTAGTTTGGGGTACTTGCAATAGTGTCATCTTTGTATGACTTCCTTGGCAGTACACAGAGTCACTGGTATCTGTAATTTTCTGAGTGGTTTAGGGTACAGTTATTAGTTGAAATTTGATGGTTATCAGGGTCTTGGACCAAAACTGTATCAGTGTTTGTGCCATGGTGGTGGCAGCAGTGGGGTGAATGTGCCTGTTTTTAGGCAACCAGTGCCTCTTGCACTAGCGGTTATTGTGTTAATTGGTCCTGGATAGCTGATTCTTAGGCTTCTTTGTGGCTCTTCTAGAAGGTTGTTGTGGCTGTAATGGGTCAAGTATGTGGGGGGGGTTCTCAGACCCCTAAGCAGTGGGTGGATGTAGGTGATGGCAGTAGCAGTGATGGAGCAACACATTAGAACTCCAGTAATCTATGTTGGCGTTGCTGGTAGCTATGAAGTGTTAGGCAGACAAGTCTCCAGCCCCTCCCTCAGCCACAGCAGCAAGGTGGTAGGTATTGTCCTAAGTGTATTTAGGATATTGGTCTCTCCTGTCTCCCATCTAGATGAGTGGCACCTACAGCCATGTCATCTCAAACTCAGCTCAGAAGTAGGGTACAGTTTAGTATTAGACTCTCAAAATGGTACCAGCTGTGAATTTGTGACAGCAGAGGATGAAGCCCCTCTCAGGTGAGCAGCATGGGTAAAAAGCTGTAGGGAGTGCAGTTTGCTTGCAGTCAGGTCATGTCTCAGCAGTAGCCCATTGCAGAGCAGTGGGTATTGTCCTAGATATGCAGAGGAGAGCCTGGTTTCCCTGTTCTTCTTTGTCCAGGAAGCATCTACAGCCACATCCGCCGAAACTTAGTCCAATGACAGAGTGTGGGCCAATGTTAAACTCTCAAAATGTATGCCTTGGGTCTGGGGCCAGAGAGGACAAGCATCTTCCCAGACAAGCAATGTGAGTAAAAGAAGTGTAAAGTGTGGTCCACTTGTGTCTCAGCCTCAAGGAAGCCCACTGCAGGGCAGTGTGTGAAGTCATATATGTTTGCAGTTGAGCCTTCTTTCCACATGTTTTCTTGGCTAGGCTTACGGCTGCATTCATGTCAGCCCAAAATCAGGATGAGGGCAGGGTGTAGGACAGTGTTAAACACTCAAAATGGCGTATTTGGGTAGGTGCCAGTGAGAGCAGGGTCTTTCCCAGGTAAGCAGTGTAGGCAAAAAGCTAGGGGAAGTGTGGTTTGTTCATGTCTCAGTCTCAACAGCATTGTTGCAGCAGGGAGGTAGACACTTTCCCAGGGATGTGTGAAAATGCCCAGTCTCTCTTCTCTTTCCTTGGAGCAGCACAGTGGCAGCAGCTATATCCGGAGATCCCTGGTGTCTAGGTTATCAAAACTGCTCCCAACTGAAGCTACTTCATGTTCAGATGCCTGTGGGATTCTGGTGGTTCCCTTTACTGGAGTAATGTCTCTGTGCAATCTTTAGGCAGATCCATATGTCAGATCTGAGGCCCAAGTGGGTAAAGGATTTCCTGTACACCCAAGTTTGTACAAGCCTATTTAAGCATGTGGAGCCCTGGGGATTTTTCTCCTACTGTTTCCTTGAATACAGAAGCCTATCCTGGCTGTCAGTCTCCAGCCCGGCAAGCTGCTTTTAAACCCTCTCCTTACTTACTTCTGATGCCTCTCATCTCTTCTCTGGTGAATTCTCCAACGTTCTCTCCTAGATGAACTGTTGGAAATGTGAATATCTATTTACTATGCTGGTTCCTCTCCATGGAAGAGGTACATGCTACCTACCTCTGCTCTCCCCACCATTTTATTTTTATTTTTTGTGCTTTTGTTGTCAAGTCTAAGATCTTTTGGAGTAACTCTAGATTCTGAAGATTTTCTTCCATGTCTTAGTTATCCCAAAATTTTTATACATTTTATTTTGCACTTAAGGCCAATGATTCATTTTTGACTTAATGTGTGTATAAAGTGGCACACTTAGATCAAGTTCCTTTTTCTCCCCATGTACATTCAATTACTCCATTACCATTTGTTGAAAAAGTAATCTAATCTCTCTTTCACTGATTTGCTTTTTTCACGTTTGTCAAAACTTGACATTTTTTGTGAGACTATTTCTGAGTTTTCTGTTTTTTCCATTAATCTTTGTGTCTCTGGACAAAGTTTATACCATACTATCTTTTAATGAAACCTGTGACTCATAAATGATTAAGAATAAACTAAATATGAGATATTAAGGCCAGACAGTATCAGATCATCTGAGGTCACATAAGCCTTTTAAAACTGTATTTGGATCAAGAAGAAACACTAGTTATATTTAATTGTTTCTAATTAAATGTCTCTTATATTTTCCTATCAAATTTTCATAGATTTGGAGCAGACAGATACAATAATTCCCATAGTCATTCCTATAAACAATATTGCTAAAAATTGGCTTTCTAAAAGTGCTAATTCACTTTTCCCACAAATTCACTCAGATTCTGGTAAATATTGTTTTTCTTAGGTGTCATAACAAAATTGGATAAATGCATTTTCTTTTATATTCTAATTATAAATTAGAAACTCAAGTAATACAGAAACCCCAAAACTCAAACATTTGTTTTGGGAGAGTAATTACACTGGGATAGTTATAACCAAGTAATAATAATTACTGCCAGAAAATTAGCAAATAGTACTCTGAATAACTATCTTTTTCAAAGCTTACTTAAACACACTATGTCTAAACCAAAACAGGAGTTTTGTCATGGAGTTAATGAATCTCTTTAACATAATGCCTGTGACAATGCAATGGAGTCAAAATGTTAAAAAAAAAAATGTATTATCCATGGGTTTGTCGATTGTTTTGAATAAACAAATATTGTGTGTAAAAGCTGTGTGTGAAAGCTTCTTTATAATATCTCCTGATACTTGGGCCTCAGGGCCTGAGAAATGACCAGCCCATATACTTCACTCCATTACTGGCTGCCAAATACATGGCTCAGCCCTAGAAGGAACACGGGGATCCAGGAAAGCTCAAGGGTGTGATGGAATAGTTGTCTCAAAAATTTCCTGATAATATTTCAATTACTACGTAAAATATTTGAAAACGTAATCTTTTTTTAGAGGCTCTTTCAGAATATCCTTCATGTCAAACTGCTATGAAGAAAATGTCACATACTTGTCAAAACAGCATATAAATTAGTAGTTCTTCATCTAAAGTCAGTTTAGGCACAGAATAAATTATCAATGCATATCAGCTATTATTACTTTTATGTTATTAAGTTCCCACAATCAAAAGTTCAATAGATCTTTGCGGATCACTCACTATGTCCCAGGCCCTCAGCCATCCCTTCTTTCCAAACAGTATAAAATAGCATGATAAAAGCACAATACCTATGCTTCTTATTAGTAGGAATTAATATAAGCAACCCTTAACACCGTGGAGGCTTTGATAAAATTAGAAAATGTTAAGGAAAAAAAAATACAATTAGGCCTAGGTATACTTAAGCTTTGCTGTCATCACTACAAAGACGGGACATACAACTTTAGTACTGTGCATCGAGTAATCATAAAACTCCAGTGCAAAGGAACATTTTGTGTCTGCCCATCTTCAACACACATAAGAAAATATAGATCCTCTTTTCTCGATAGTAAAGATCAATTTTTTAAGGCTCTGTTCATAATAGAAATTTATTTGAGGGTCCCTGGGGGAAAAAGGTATATTTTTAAAGGTGTATATCTTGCATTCATTCATTTTCTTTCTTTCTTTCTTTCTTTTTATTTCCAACTTTAAAGTTCAGGGGTACATGTACAAGATGCACAGGTTTGTTATATAGGTAAATGTGTGCCATGATTTGCTGCACAGATCATCCTATCACCTATGTATTAAGCCCAGCATTCATTAGCTGTAGTTCCTGATGCTCTCTCTCCCCTCACTCCCCATCCTCCGACAGGCCCTAGTGTGTGTAGTTCCCCCATGTGTACATGTGTTCTCATTATTCAGCTTCCACTTATAAGTGAGAACATGTGTATTTGGTTTTCTGTTCCTGTATTAGTTTGCTGAAGATAATGGCTTTCAGCTTCATCTGTGTTTCTGCAAAGGACATGATCTCATTCCATTTTATGGCTATATAGTATTCTATGGTGTATATATACTGCATTTTCTTTATCCAGCTTATCATTGATGGACATTTAGGTTGATTCCATGTCTTTGCTATTGTGAATGATACTGCAGTGAACATACACATGCATGTATTTTTATAACTGAATAATTTCTAAACCTTTGGGTATGTACCCAGTAATGAGTATTTATGGGTCAAATGGTATTTATGCCTCTAGTACTTTGAGGAATCACCACACTGCCTTCTACAATGGTTGAACTAATTTACAGTCCCCTCAACTGTGTAGAAGTGTTTTTTCTTCTCCAAAACTTCTCAAGTATCTGTTGCTGTTTTTTTTTTCTCTTTTTTTGACTTTTTACTAATAGCCATTCTGACTGGTGTGAGATAAAAGGACTACTCCAATAGAAAAATAATACAGTCCTAAATATATATGTACCCAACACTGAAGCTCCCCAATTTATAAAACAATTAATATTAGGTGTAAGAAATGAGACAGAAAGCAACACGATAATAGTGGGGGACTTAGATACTCTACTGACAGTACTAGACAGGTAATCAAGACATAAATCAACCATGAAACAATGATCTTAAACTATACCCTGAAACAAATAGACATTAAAAATATTTACGGAACATTCTACTCAACAAGTGTATAATACACATTCTGCTTATCAGCACATGAAACATTCAGAATAGACCATATGATAAGCCACAAAAAAAATCTCAACAAGTTTTTTAAAAAAATCAAAATTATAGCAAGTGCTCTCTCAGACCACAGTGGAATCAAACTGGAAATGAATTCCAAAAGAAGTCCTCAGATCTATGAAAATACATGGACGCTAACCTCTGGAATGATCTTTGGGTCAACAGTAAAATCAAGATAGAAATTTAAAAATTCTTTGAACTGAATGACAATAGTGACACAACCTATCAAAACCTCTGGTATACAGCAAAGGCAGTGCTAAGAGGAAACTTCATAGCATTAAAGGCCTACATAAAAAGGTATCTCATTGTGGTTTTGATTTGCATTTCTCTGGTGATTAGTGAGGTTGAACTTTGAAAAATATTTGTTGGCCACATATATGTCTTCTTTTGAGAAATGTCTGTTCATGTTTTTTGCCCACTTTTTAATGGGGTTGTTTTCTCTTGTAAATTTGTTTAAGTACCTTTGTGGCACTGAATACTAGACCACTGTCACATGCACAGTTTGCAAATATTTTCTCTCTTAATGTAGGTTGTCTGTTTCTTTTGCTGTCCAAAACTCTTTATTTTAATTAGATCCTATTTGTCAATTTTTGCTTTTGTTGCAATTGCTTTTAGCATCTTCATCATGAAATCTTTGCCTATGCCTATGTCCTGAATGGTATTGTCTAGATTTTCTTCCAGGGTTTTTATATTTTAGGGTTTTACATTTGAGCCTTTAATCCATCTTTAGTTAATTTTTATATATGGTGTAAGGAAGGGATTCGGTTTCAGGTTTTTTTTTTTTTTTTGCTTATGGCTAGCCAGTTCTCCTCTCCATTGAGAGGTAGACACTTGGTGGGATGACCTGCCTGTGGAAAGGAGCTACCTACTAGATCTATCCTCTTTGCTAAGAGCTGGACACTCATCAGGACAACCTGCTTGCAGAGAGGAGCTACCCACCACAGGTCTCTTCTCTGCTGAGAGATAGACACTCATCAGGATGACCTGCCTGAAGAAAAGAGCTGCCCTACTGAGAGCAGTTCTGATGCTCAGTGAAGTACCTCTCTGCCTTGCTCATCCTTTAGTTTTTCATGTACCTCATTCTTTTGGATGTGCAACAAGAACTTTGGATCCACTGAATGGTAGGATTGAAAGAGCTGTAACACAAAGAGGGCTGAAACTTGCTCCACATTCACCACATGGTGAACAACAAGAAGTAGAGAACAGCTGCAGCCCTTCTGAAAGCCCAGACCTCAGGGCTGTGACATTCTATAATAGCCTCTTTGGGGTTTGCAGTTCCTGACATCTCCAGACTTCCAGGAGCCATTACGTTCCTCAAATGGAGGAGTTTGCCACACTGGTTGCTGGCTGCAATTGCAGAAGGACACCTGGGACTAATTTAATGGGTTTATACACCCTCATGAAGCACGTTTTTTGTTATTTTTTTTTTTTTTTGGTTTGAAGCCCCAGAAATGAAAATTAGATCTGAGGGACACAGAGGTAGAAAACTGTGGAAGGGTACAGCACAGGTAAGCATGACTAATTCCTGATGATAAGACACCCCACTTTATGCAAGAAGGTCATGCTTACATCCATGGCACAGATGACGTCTAGGGAACCCAAATATTACTGACAGTGGGAGGATGGGAGAGCACATAAGTGAGTGGGAATACTTCTACCCAATAGGCCTCCCTGTACATGGGTGAAGATTACACTTGCACCCATGCGTGGCACCTGCAAAGGTCACCAGGACTCAGGAATATAAGAATGGAAGAAAAAAATGGGACATTTTTTTTTCTCTCCCTCACAGACCCCAGATATTCACTCAAAAGAGAAAAGAACTAAGAGGTGCTTTTTCCCCTCTTTACAGATGGGTAAACAATTATCTTCAACCTGTACTCCTTGCAGGTATATGCTTCATCACTGGAATTCCTCTAACCCTCAGAGTCTGTAGAAAGAAGCACCTTCACTTTCCTTTTTCCCTCCTCTGTCCTGTCTTCATGGATGGGTAATCACATCTCCATCCCACAGACACTCCCTTTGGATGCATTCTCCAAACTGGGAAAAGCTTAATTTCCCCAAATCTTAAACTGCCTGGCTTAAAAATGAACTGGAAAGAGATTATAAATCTAACTGAACCATCTCTTGAGAAGGGACACTTTTGACAATGTACAGATAACCTCTTTTTCTGTTCCCCCTTCACAGGACTCCAGGGTAAATAGGGCTTCGTGGCTAAGGGGAAGGAGACTCAAAAGTCTGACATACTGGCAAAAAGGTAAAAATTCTTACCAGTTAGAGTTCTGACTTCATTCTCTCTGTGCAGTCTGGTTGTAAGAATGGAAAAAAAAAATCACTATTCTCTCCTCCTCTAATTGCATGTGTACTCAAGCTTCTTGGTACTCTATTCCTTCATAACAAAGTCAAAGACAAACAAAGATCCACTCTGTTTGATATTTGATATAGCACTTTGCCTACTTGAAGCTTGTACCTGAACAGCTAAGTATGGCTTAAGAGGAGCACACACTTACCTACTCTATTTGCTTTCCCTCTTTTTTTGGACAGTGACTTTACCTCCCTAGTCTCATACCTTTAATATTTTCTTCCCCATATTCACTTTAGCTAATAACTTTGCTTGCTAATTCAAATGATAAACTAGAAGAAATTCAGAATATAACTTTTAAGTAGTATCATTAACCAATTAACCTTCATCTTTACTCACAGATTCTGCCTTCCTTTATACCTAAACAAATTAGCTTTATCTAAAACCAATTCTCCTCTCATGCATTATGTTCTATCCTCTCAAGCTTACTAAAGAACATTCTCTTTTCTCTTCTGTATTTGCCTCTGTTGAACAGCCTCTCCAACAAGCTTCTTGGTACCAGTATATAGTTAGGCTTCCAGTATCTCAGAGCTAAACATGAACTTGGAGCCCAGCTTGACTCATCTCTTCTCTTTCACTTCACCTAATTCATCAGGAAGTCATATATCCATAGTTCATCCAAAGCTCATACTTTTAATCCTACCAAATTTAGGCCAGCATAATCTCTTTCTTATATTACATGTGTTGCATCCAAAATGACTTTCTCCATTGCCTGCTTCAGTTTATTGTCAATAAGGTTGTCGGACTGATCATTTTAAAGTGCAAATCAGATCACGTTTCCCCTCTCCTCAAAATTTTCCAGAACCTTGCCATCACACTGAGCACCAAAGCAAGATGGCTGATCAATGTAATTCTCCAGCTGTAGGCTTTGCTTGCCCTGCCCTGGGCACATTCATCCTGTTTCTTGAATGTGTTAAGCATATATCTGCCTCCATACCTTCCCAGTGCCTGAACCATTTTCTTCTAGATACTGTTTCCTCAGTTTCCTCAGGTTTGTGATCAAATGTCACTTTAACAGTGTGACTCTTTGTGACCACAACTTTCTATAAAATAGTCATTTCCTTGTCATATTCCATTCTTACATATCTTAGTTTTTGTTTTTTTCTAAATAACAATTAATATTATCTATTAAATAACTGATCATACCAGTTCTGCATTTTACTAGCATGTGATGTTGGGCAAATTGCTAAGCAGAATACCACAGTTTTCATATTTATATGACAGGAATGATATTAGTAACTGCCTCATACTATTGGTATGAAGATTAAATAACTTGACAGGTATCTTGTGCTTAGGCCAAGACATTGGTTATCATCTTGTTATTATTATCGTTGTTATTACTGTTATCTAATTTAATCATGTATCCTGTCTACCTCTTAGAAGACTGCTTGATAGTTGGGAAGTTTTACGTCGACTGTTTTATCCTAATGCCTTAATTAGAATGTGAAACGTAACAGACAGTTAATAAATATTACTTGAATGAAAGGTGACTCACGTATCAGAAAGTAACAAGTGAGTATTTAAGTTTTCACCAGTCAAAATTAATAAGCCCTTTTCAAACCTTAAACACCACTTAAAATTTTGTATTTTAGGCAAATTCATCCCTATTAAGTGGACCGATCCTACAAAACAGTCTTCTGCT
Source organism: Alouatta palliata (assembly GCA_004027835.1). Classification (NCBI taxonomy): domain Eukaryota; kingdom Metazoa; phylum Chordata; class Mammalia; order Primates; family Atelidae; genus Alouatta; species Alouatta palliata. The sequence goes on along the minus strand of PVKV010002359.1, from coordinate 67,162 downwards.
ATATGCATCTTCATTATCTTTAAACCTTTTACTTCATTGCTATTGCTTTCTAGGGTTACTTTTAAACTTTGCTTTGTATTTCTAAGTACACTGAAAATCCTAAAAAACAGTTCTATCCAGGACTCATGTATTAAGGGTTTCCTTCTTGTAATACAATAAAGCAAGACAAGCTTAACTAAATAATTAATATCAAGGTCTCAATTGCCTAACTCTCAGTCTGTTTGTAGGAAACACTTGTTATTCATTACACTCTTGTGAATTATTATCAAACCTTCGGTGAAGGAGTATAACTTTAAATACACCAATGGTCAGTAATAAGTTGCAGGGATTTTTATAATAAATTTTACTATTCAGTCTAAGTAGATAAACATTAAATTGTTTTCTAATTCATCAAAATCCCTGATATATTAATTCAAGTGAAATAAAATAACTTTCTCAAAATAGAAAGTGAGTTAGTTTTAATAAGAAGTACCTTTCTGTAATTATTCCTGCATTTATAATTGAATAAAATTAGATATAAATTTGGTATCAAAGTTCCTCATTAAATAGTGTAAAGCTGTACTTATGAAAAACAAATGATCTACTTAAGAACTTATACCCTAGGTCTACCTTCCCTTCCAAGCATTTAAGATTTTACTTCTTGAGCTGTTGAGAAAGGGCATCAGGATAAAAAATAAAATATGTGAGTTAATTAATTCTATACATTTATTTGCTGGACACTAGTAAAGTATGAAAAGAGAATCATGGCAAATGGCAAGTTGACAAATTGAATTCAAATACGCATATTTCCCTTTTTTCCTATTATTTTTAATTTTTTAATTAGGTTCTCTTCTTTTTATTCCATTTATTAATAACTTACCTCAAAACTACAGCTGGCCTTGGAGTTGAACAGGTTTTTGTAGCAGCATTGTCCTCTGTGTAAATCACACCATTCACTTTGCCCTCCTAAAGAATTCAAGACAAAATATAAATATATAGGATGAAAGCAAAACAAGTGATAATCCCCCAGTCTACATATTCATATATATTCTTATTCACACTCCCTCTTTCAGTTTGTCACTAAAAATATGCTTATTTTAATAAGAAAAAGCTGGAAATGCAATATTCAAATATACACTCTTGCAAGGAAGATTATAACTATATTTTATATGCATAGTCTATGTTCAAGTGACTTTCACATTTGTAGGTGAACTATTAATAACAATTACATTGACATGTTTTGTGGCAATTAGCCTGTCCTTCTTGTGTTAACAACTACTGAAGTAATCTCCCTCCCTATAAATTATTGGTAATGTGCAACCTAATGTATGCTTTGCTACTTGATTTTTAAAAATTCTATAAATAGATTTCCATAACATAGACCCTGGAAATAAATGTATGCAGAAACACGTTTCTAAATAAATTTATTGCTTCACTAAATGAAACATCAATAAGGCCACTGAAGTAAAGCTAATATCAGGCTATGCTATATTAGATTGGCATTTCTAGATTTTTCTTAATAAAATAATTAATCTTAGAAATATTCTCAGCTGTCTAATATGGCTAATTACCAACACAGTCATTTTCTGCAAAATATTTGATTTTTGTAAAATTTTATTTCCACTTACTAATGAGAAGTTGTAATAAAAATACTAAAACTCGAGGAATACTTAACAGGTTAAATGAAAGTAGTGTTGTAGTAGTTTTTAGGGACATAATTCATATTTATTTTTGTAAGTCTTTCATCTTACTTTGTGGCCCATAAAGAGCCAGACATGAATACCAATACAGTTCATTACACTGAATTACAAGATCTAGAGAAACATTTTTAATGTATAGTTGTAACTCAGCTATTAAATATTACATTTAAAAAGTATTTATAAATTCAGAAGTTGTATCCATGAAAAGTGTGAATATATAAGCAAGTTAGAGGAGGATTACAGTTTTTTGATATTTCTTGTAGATTTATTTATTCATCTGTTTTTCTAGTTTCTAGTTCAAAATACTTATTGAGCAAAAACTCTATCTTCTCAATGATTCAGTTATTGATGTGTAGACTTTACATTGAGTAACATATAGATATATATTTATTATATAAAACTGAGGTGAGATATATATATATATATATACATATATATGTTACACCTCATAGTTCTGTATAATAAAGTGAGCTTATGCATGAATCTGTTGTTATATCATCAAAAGTGACCTGAAACAAAATATAAAATATTTGCATTGCCCATTTAACATATGCTTTTATTATATCCATTCTGCACAAGTATGTTCAATGCATAATCACCTGTAATGTATGTTTCAGTTTCATGGCATGTGGTTTAGAATTTCCAAGATTTACAATGATTAAATTTATATAAGTGAATCTAATGTTGCTGAGGCACAAAGTTATCAAAAGTTACAGATGTTTGGGAGTTATCCAAATCAGGAATAATGAAAGCATCATGATAAAATATATAGAAAATATCATAAATAAGTTATAAAAGTAATTAAATCCCACCCAATAAAATTAATGGCACAATTAAACAAACTGAACTATAACATAACATGTTTTAAATTACATATGGAAACCATGCCATTGGCTCATAATTGATTTGTGTTTCTGAAAGAATAGAAACAAATTCAAGGAAAATAATTCCCCAAATTCAAACATTATTTTTATAATCACACATTTTCTTCAATAAAAGCCTCACTCATTGGGGAAGACAAGAGAGAAATCACTGGATTTAGAAGATACGGAGTCTGATCTGATTCTAGATTTCACTCTCAAAACTAATGAGTTTTCCTGTCTCTACATTTAAAGAGGTACTTGAATTTGCTACCCCAATTTAATGCTTTAAAAATGTTTATTATTAGGTGTACAGTTTTATTTTTACAATATAAAACTGAATGATTTTTATTCAAATGCTTGTCTATGCAATTGAGTCATTATTTTTGTTTTGAGGTTCAGCAGTGTCTTAATATTACAAGCCACACCTGACTAGCATGCTTAGTCATTTTTATAAAAATTCTGATGAGCATTTTAATATTTTCTAAACAAAAGTCAGATATTTAACTGTGTAATTCTTGTTATTTTCTGACATCCAGCCATCATTTCTTACTTTTCATAAATGGTCTATAGAAAGAATAAAAGAGCACATCTTTGCTGTAGCTTCCTATGATTTTTGCATCTCCAAATATCATCCTTCATAAAATAACTAGGGTATTTTGATCTTGACACACTACCATTTTCCTAATCATTCAGATCATTTTATGGGCAACCTCCCTTTCCTGATAAATTGAATACTACCTTTCATAGTTATTTGCTACTGAAAATATGAAGGAACTATGTGGTCTGGAGCAAATCATCACCTTTCCATAACTCAATTTTCTCTACTGTAAAATTTAAAATGATGAATAACATACAACTCCTAGGATCAAACACAACAATATGAGCCATGTGGTAAATGTGCTATTATTCCTACCCACCTGTGGCATTTCAGGATTCTATTCTAATGCTCTATCTAAATGAATGGACCTAATAGGTATGTGGCACCTCCGAAAATTCTATAAACATATCGGCATTTTTTATTTCCTTATGCTGTCCTAAATATTACCTTAGACAATACAATAATAGTCGGTTAGTATAGACATCAGTGCAGTAGTAGGCTTTATTTCTAAATTGAAATACTTTGTATTATTCCATATGGAAGCAGGACAGTTATTCCTCCCTTAGAGAAGATCTGTAGAAGAGCAGGAAGAGCACTTCTAGTAGAATCAGTAAGTGAAATTACAATCCCCAGCTTATTTTGTAACTTCGGTTAATTCTTTCTGCATCACTATTCCTTCATCTGTAAAATAGGCCCAATATGCCTTTACTTATGTCACAGGGTTGCTGTGAGGATAAAACCAAGTATATTTGAAAACTTTCTTTGAAAAACCGAAAACACTGTAAAATACGAATCAGCATTACCATTAGGAATTGGATAGCAAGCATTTTACTGTGTCTAAAGGACAGGGAAATTATCTTAGTAAGTATCAGCCTTTGGCCTCATAGAAATTTAAAACATCTTAATTTATGAAATAAATATCAAGGCAGATTCATTTTATGATGGTTAAATATTATGGTTCTTTATCAATTTTTTAACACAAGTTTCATTTTAAAAGGCTGTTTATCAAGGAATTGACATCCTGTATTGATGAAAGTGTATCAGCTTCTTGGAAGGCCTGGATCTATTAAGAGTTAATATGATGTCTTCAGCTGTATAAGGACATCTTGACTTATGGTGTTTTTTATTGAAGAAAAGGGCATAATATATCCATATAAAAATGTTTTTTTCTCAGAGGTCAAGAACTAAGATAAAATAAACCTATCACTCAAACAACACCAAACAACTAACACAAATAAATCTACTTTGAGAGAGATATTAGCCTTTAAAAAGCATCATTTCAAAAAACCACACTAGGAGCTCTTTAGCTTACTTTTACTTTAATCACCTTAATATACAGTCACAATGTCATTTGTCTGTTTATTTACATTTTATACTACCTTCGTCTAACATACTAAAGGACAGTTGAGCCGATATATGTTTTAGGAATTTTGTCTACTCTCCACTGTTTGCAAATCCTTTTAGAAGTTTGACAATAACATATCTTCCTTTATCGATTTCTTCTCTTCAATTCAGCAAATATTGATTTTTCGTACGCATTTACAACACTACTCCATTTTGTTTAATTCTTTCTCTATGAATCAGCATTGCTGACAACAGTAGCTGAAACATCTAGAACTTGAAAAAACACCTTTGATGGAGTTGTCCTAGAGCTAGAGATAAGAATACAAAGGCACAAAATGGGACTTCTTATGGGGCTTTTGAAAATTCATACAGATTACCTTTGTTTTAAAGATTAGAAATGGAAAAGAGTTTATTAACATTACCGTGGGATCTTGGAAATGCTTGGAAATTAGCAATATTTATCAAACCTTTTAGATTATGTTTTACGGGGTATTTCATTCACTGCCTGTAAAAATTCCTTTACCTTTAAAAATTGGCAAAGAAATAGCACTAACGAAGAAAGTAATATCCTGTAGTACACAACACTACCTTCTCTCTAAGCTCTCTACTTGCATCAAGAGTGGTCACCTACTACAAAGAATATTATCTGTGGATAGTCCATTGACCTGTGACTAATGGGACAGAACAATAACAACAACAAAAGAGTGAGACAAATTAGTTTTCTCTCCGAGAAATTTGAAATAGGAAATTAACTGTGGGAGATTAAAGTGATACTGATAAACTAGAGAAGTCATAATCACCAAACAGAACTATGGAGACAACAGAATAAGTAAATGGGAAAAGTGATTTGCTATGGGAAAGAAGAAAGCATATGCACAAATATTAGAGTTTCTTTACACTAATAAAGAACAGTAAAATTAAAATTCAACCTTTCAGGTGCTGAAGTTCATGGAGTAGCATTAAATCCAGAACTTTCCTAAAACTCCAAATTTTGCCTTGAGGTATCTCTAGGTTCTTCCTCTCAATGACCTCACTTATTGATGAAAGTGATATTTTCATTAGCATTTCATAGAAGCACTCATAAATCCAATGGGTATAGCGAAAGAAAGAAAGGAGTGATCAGCTCTACACAAGGATATCTGGAAAGACTTTAGCAGGAATAATCAATGTTAGCTGAAGAGATGCAAAGAAATTAAATCCATTGGCTGCTGAAGAGTAAGCAGATAAGAATTTAATAACAGGTTCTCCAAACTTAAAAACTGACATCCGGAAAAATGACATCTATTGATTTATTTTATATATTATAGCCCAGAGTAGAGATCAGGAAAAATACAAAAATACAAACAGGTAGATAGAACGTGTTTGCCAAGGTCTTATAAAAGTTTAATTAAACATTTAAGAAATAAATAAATAATAAATGAAGTGAGATGTATTTATTGAAAATTGCATAAAACACTGAGTTTTAAAATGTCACATATGATTTGATTTCAGATATAATTTTAACAAAGATTTGGAATTGTCAATTTATTGACAATTGTTGGGAATTACCCTCTTGTTTTATATTGATTGATGATGTAAATCTTTCTAGATTTCTTTTCAATGCTTTTTACAGCCTGGATTCGTTATTTTTTCACACTGTGGTTGTCCATTAAAAATGAAAATTAGCCAGGGGTAGTGGCTCACGCCTGTAATCCCAGCACTTTGGGAGGCTGAAAGGCGGATTACCTGAGGTTAGGAGAGCAAGAACAGGCTGGCTAACATAGTGAAACCCCATCTCCACTAAAAATAAAAAATTAGCTGGACATGCTAGCACACACCTATAGTCCCAACTACTTGAGAGGCTGAGGCAGGAGAATAGTATGAACCCAGGAGGTGGAGGTTGCAGTGAGCTCCAGCCTGGGTGACAGAGTGTGACTCCACTTAAAAAAAAAAAAGAAAAAATTTAAAAAATTTTGTTATTTTAATCATTAATGCCATTTATTCGAAACCTTCAAAAAGCTTTCCTCAGAATTAGTTGTTCTTATAAATTTGTTGCGAGTGACATATGGATATAATGGATACTTCTATTAATGTATAACCCACTGACCTCTTTCTCTTATGCTTTCTCAACTGAACCATAGTTGCCAGACATTTCTCAGGTTTCCCTTCTGATTTTGAATTCTAGGAAATAACAACCACCTATATTATTTTGTAAATACATTTTGAGGATTTTTTAGGGCAGTAAATTACCATATTTAAATATTTATTTTTGAATAGCATTAGTAACTACATTATATAAATATTAAACTGCCCTGGAAAAAATTAATATTTTATTTCTATTACTCCAAGTCATATGTATATCTGTAAGTATGGATACGCATTCCTTTAATATAGCAAATGATTATTTTCATTTAAATGTGTACTTGAACATTGCTAAAAGAGTAGATTTTAAGTGTTCTTGCCACAAAAATTGTAAGCATGTGAAATCATGAATTTATTAAATAGTTTAATTTAGCCATTCCACACTATGTACACATATGGAAACATCGTGTCGTAAACCTATAAAATTTTTACTGGTCGATTAAAACAATACAACTTTAAAAAGTGGCTTATATACGTATTGTTTAAATTCTGATATTTTTGGTTAAAAGTATTTTTTATATGCTTTTCCATGTCAGATGGCTCTATGTATTATTTTTTAGGAAATATTTTAAAATTAGTCTATTGAGGTATATACGAACACAAGAATACTGTACATAATATAGAATGTTAGATTCCTCCTGCTTCCATTGATAGCATAGTATCTACATAAGTGTGAAGCACACCTGTATTTCAGTAGTAATTGAATAAATAAGTTCCATGATTTTTAAAAGCCTGCTACACTTGCAAGATAAAATGGTAAAGAGAGCAAGAGAAAAGAAATTGCTAAAGAGACTTACCTAAGGGGATGTACTAGTCCCTTCTCAGGTTACTATAAAGAAGTGCCTGAGAATGAGTAAGTTTTAAAGAAAAGGGATTTATTTGTCTCATGGCTTTGCAGGCTGTTCAGGAAGCATAGGCTTCTGCTTCTGAGGAAGCCTCAGGATGCTTCCCATCATGGCAGAAGGAGAAGGAGAAGCAGGCACATCATACATGGCTGCCAGATCAGGAGAAAGAGAGAGCTAGGGAGAAGGTACTGTATACTTTTGTAAACAATCATACCTTGCAAGAACTCTATCCCTCTAGCAGCACCAAAGGGGGAAATCTACCCCCATGATCCAATCACCTTCCACCAGGCGCCAGCTCCAATACTGAGGATTACAACTCTATGTGAGATTTGGGCAAGGCACAGATCCAAACAGTATCTGGAGAACTGTTACTCTGTTGTGTCTCACTGAATTTTCTTCTGTAAGCACAACAGGATGCTACCTTCTAACCAGGTGGTCTTAACTTGTGGGCAGTTTTACTGTCCACAAGATATTTGGCAATGTTTGGAGATACTTTTAGTTTTCACAGCTAAGAAAGTACTCATGGAATCTAGTAAGTAGAAACCAAGGGTACTGCTAACCATCCTAAACATATAGGACAGTCCCTGACAACAAAGAGTTTTTCAGCTAAAATATCAATAATGCTGTGGTTAAGAAGCCCCAAGCCCCCTTGAGACCATTAGAAATATAGTCCACATAGCTGGGAAACAGAGGACTGGTGCCAGAGAGAGCTAAACAGGCAGTGAACAGTGGACAGAGAAGGGGTGACTATTTGCTGTAATGTTTCTATTTGGGACTCTGATATTTTGTTGAATCTAGAGATGTGTGACTTTCTTCCCTGGCACCAGACATGAATTATAGAAAAGGAGAATGGAGGGGTCATTTGAGTTTTCAGTAAAACTAGCAAAAAGTCAAGAAACTCTTTGACAAAAAATTAGAGGTTGGAGATGTGTTATCAGATGCCCAGGATCTAAGAAAGTAGTTACAGTGCATTATCTGTAGTAATTATATCTTTGCTAGGTCAAGAGAATATCCAGATACCTGTGAAAGTTCCCTGGGAGAGGATCAGCCTGCTAGTAGCTGGCAAAGGGAGTGACCAGGAGAAGGAAGCATCCTTTATCTCTGCCTTTTCCTCTAAAGCATTCTAGTTCAAATCAATCTTAAGCTGGTGCTGGACATTCTAATTATTGGATTGATATTGTATCCTCAGTCACAGTAATATGAGTAAAGCTGAGTATTTACCATGCGCTGTAATATATGTAATCAATTACTAATGGATATTTAAATAGCCTCCAGTTTCTTCTTACGATAAAAAAATGGGGTAATGAATTATTTTCTTCTATTGATGGTTATTTAATTAGCTTCCAGTTTCTTATTGTAAAAAAAATGGTGTTATGAATATCAATCTATTTATTTTCTTATTTTATCCCTCACCCTCTCCATCCCTCCCTCTCTTTCCTTCCTTTTCTCCTTTCTTTCTTCCTTCCTTCTCTCCTTCCTTCCTTTTTATTTTCTTTCCTCCCTCCCTCCCTCTCTCCCTCCCTCCCTCCCTTCCTTCCTTCTCTCTCTCTCCTCTCCCATTCAGAAATTTTAAAAACACATGATTCAGAGTGAGTGAAAAAGCATTAAAGGTATTGAACTATCTTATTTGACAGTCAATATTTTCTTAACAGTTTTATTTAACATCAGAAATCATGGAAGTAAAACTTTCTCTTGTTTTATTTGATTCATTTCTATGAAATCAGATTAAGGAAGTGGGTGTCTTTATATGCATATTTTACCTACTCAATTTTTAACAAGGGTAATAACAAATAAATAGAGATTAAACTTAAATGCTATTTTGTACTGGGTTGCATAGCACTAATAGTACATTCACGGTTCTAATATTGAAAACAATTCTATTAGGATGGCATTATTACCCTTATTTTACAGAGGAAATAATTTAGGGACAGAGAAATTAATGGATTTGTTTTCCCAAAGTCTCACTGCTACTATATTATGGTGTCAGTATGTCAAGGCCGATGAATCTTGCTCTATACTGACTTTCTGTATTTAGTTATTCTATTTCTTTTCATGAATTCTGAAATAAATTCATTTCAACACAGCAGCTCAGTTCCCTAACAACAGTTATATTTGCATAGTGCTTTCTTGCATATGACAACCCTATGAAATAGGTGAAAGCTATTATCCTTACTTTACACATATAAAATTGAGGTAATGGCAATTAACCAATTCATTCAAGATTACAAAGACAATATATTGGTTTTTTTTCTTAAAAAAAGAAAAGAAAAGAAAAGAAAACTATTTGAACCTAGGCAGTGTGGCTTAATGCTTTTACTTATTGTTTTCTATTGCCCCTTTATAGAAGAAAGTTTAAAATTTAGATATAGTTACTTATTTAGTAAAATCTTTCAATGCCCTTCTTATATTTCTAAATATATTATCTTAAGTAATTCTTTCAGAATCTATCTACTCCAGCTAAATCTACTTCCTTTTCTTATGACATCAGCTCATAATTATAATAATAAACTCAACTGTGGTTGAAATCACAGATGGCTCATACAGGTGAAGATGAGCTCAAGTGAGAAGGAAGATGTGGCTGATTATTTCCTAAGGAACAACAATTTTATTTTTTCAGCAGACTCAGTTAGTGATTGAATTTTTTTTTTAAGAAAAGTAATTAGAAATAACAGCTGGATGAGCAGAATCATTTTCAACCAGGTGGTCAACAAAATTAAAATATTGAAAAGTAAATGAATAATGAAAAAAAAAATTGTAGATGGTACAAGGGAGTTTTTAAAAAGAGATTAATGGAGTCTTTATACAAATAGTTTAATTTTGGAGGAAACTTAATAATCAATCTGACAAATAAATCAATGAGAAGGTGTTCCAGGGACATGGTAGCCCAAACACAGGTCTGATGGCTTCTGCTATTTTTAATCCAAGTCTTCTTCTGAGTGGAACATAAGGGGGCGCTTTGGAAGATAAGGTCTGGAGGGTTGTTGTAAATTTTGTAAATCATCCGGGGGAAAAAGGATAGGTCATATGTAGTATTTCCCCCTGATTGAGCCTGACCATTTCTAGGAGACCAGTTTAAATGAAAGACAAACTTCTTTGTAGACAGCTTGTCCTTCAAGACTCATGTACACCGAAGAGGAAAGGTCCAATTTATTGAATCTCTCTTGCTTGAGAGGGGCTTTGATGAAGGTGTGCAGGTGAACTGAATTTTTGCCTATGCCTGAGATCCAATGACAAACTGTTGCCATGAAGAACTCAGACCAAAGGTAATTGTGTGTTAATAACTTTTAAGAACTAGAAGCCATTGTATCTACCACAGTTTGTGGAATTTCTTCTTGAAAGACGTCATCAGCCTAACCTGAAATCTATGCAATATAGAGCCACAGGCTGGCTAAGGAATTAAAAAATGCTCTTAGGAAAATGCAGAAATTAGAGTGTGAACATAGGCATATTATTTAGAAACAGTAAGTTTCTAGAGAATTCAAGCTATCGGAGAAGATGGATTTCAACTTAGTAAGACAAAAATTACCAAAGAAAGAAGGAAAAATATTTAGCATGAATCATATTTTCTGAAATTAAAATCTAACTTTTCAGTGTTTAAAATTCTGACTCTTCTTATCAGCTATTTGGTGGACCAAATGTCCAGAAAAACTTTCCTGAAAGACAACAACTAAAAATGCTGCATTAACCACTTTAAAAACACTACTTCAAATCAGAGTAAAGTTGAAAGTTCAGAATACCTTAAGAATCCGGAAATATATCTTTTATAAAAAGCACAAATTCAACACCACAAGCTAACTTTTGCCTGATAGATATATTAAATCCAGATACAAAGTATACAATGATTATTCAATTGCTTTTTTTAGAAAACAAAAGAGCATTAAAATTCTGTTAAAAATCTTGTAAAAAAAGTCTTGAAACAAAACAAAATGACACTTTCGGAAATGAAAAATAAAGTAAGGCCAATTATAAACTTAATAGATGCAACAAATATCAGACAAAATATGCCTGAAGATAAAATTATTTAATTGGAAAATAAATCTGAAGATATTATTCCAGAGAGGTAAAAAAATGAAAAACATGAAGCTGACATAAGGAAGGTAGGTTAACCTTCAAAACAAAGCAGAACCTATGAAAAGGAAGTTTTAGAGGGCCATACACTAAAATTGAGAAAGGCAATATTTGAAGACATTTTGTCTGAAAGCTAACTAGAATTAATGAAGCACACAATCCTTTGATGCATAAAAAAACCATTCATGGTGAATTAAAAAAAAAAATCCTTAACACATCATAATAAAAATGTAGAACATCAACAAAACAAAACCAAACAGAATACTTATAATGAGGTAATAGTAATAAGTCTGCCAAAATATGTGGAAGAGCTTTGTGGGGAAGTATTTTAAAGCATTATTAAAATATATTGAAGAAGCTTTAATTACATGCTTTCACTTATAAGTGGGAGCTAGCTATGAGGACACAAAGTCATAGAGTGATACAATAGACTTTGGGGACTCTTGGGAAAGGGTAGGAGGGATTGCAGGATAAAAGATACATTGAGTGCCTTGTGCACCCCTTGGGTAATGGGTGCACCACAATCTCAGAAATCACCATTAAAGAACTTATCCATGTAACCAAACATCATCTGTTCCACCAAACCGATTTAAAAAAAGAGATACTAAAGAAGTAAATAAGTAGAGAAATGGATAGTATATATGTCTTATCATAATTATCCCTCTATATCTGTAGGTTCCACATACGTGAATTGACCCAACTGGAGATTGAAAATATTTGAGAAAATAAAAATTAAAAAAAATAATACAACAAAAAATACGTTTTAAAAAACCAACACAATATAACAACTATTTACCTAGTATTTACATTGTCATAGTTATTATAAAGATAATCTAGAGATTACTTAAAGTCTATGGGGAAATAGCTGTAGGTTACATGAAAGTATTACACCACTATACATAAGGGACTTGAGCATCCAAGGATTTGGGATTACAGTATCCACAGGTGGAGGATTGTTGTGGTGGGTGGATGAAACCAGTCCCCTGTGGATACCAAAAGACTGGATATTAAAAGGCCAATTTCCCCCAAATTGATGTATATTTCATACAATTCCTACAAAAATCCAAATTGGGTTGTGTGAAATTAACAAACTAATACTAAAACTTAATTAAAAGGAAAAGGCGAGATTGGTCCGTATCATCATTAAGAACAGACATCATTACTGGTTATTAGAGAAACGCAAATCAAAACCACATTGAGATATCATCTCACACCAGTTAGAATGTGGTCATTAAAAAATCTAGGGACAACAGATGCTGGAGAGGATGTGGAGAAATAGGAACACTTTTACACTGTTGGTGGGAGTGTAAATTAATTCAACTATTGTCGAAGACAGTTTGGTGATTCCTCAAGGATCTAGAACTAGAAATACCATTTGACCCAGCAATCCCATTACTTGGTATACATTCAAAGGATTGTAAATCATTCTTTTACAAAGACACATGCACACATATGTTTATTTTGGCACTGTTCACAATAGCAAAGACTTGGAACCAACCCAAATGTCCATCAACGATAGACTGGATAAAGAAGATGTAGCACATATACACCATGGAATACTATGCAGCCATAAATAAGGATGAGTTCATGTCCTTTGCAGGACATGGATGAACCTGGAAATCATAATTCTCAGCAAACTGACACAAGAACAGAAAACCACACTCCACATGTTCTCACTCATAAGTGAGTATTGAACAATGAGAACACAAGGACACAGGAAGGGGAACATCACAAACCAGGGCCTGGGAGGTAGGGGGCTAGGGGAGGAATAGTGTGGGGTGGGGGGATTAAGGAGGAATAGGATTAGGAGAAATACCTAATGTAGATGACAGGATGATGGATGCAGCAAACCACCACCATGGCACATGTATACCTATGTAACAAACCTGCACCATCTGCATATGTACCCCAGAACTTAAAGTATAATAATAATAAAAAGAATAGGTGTAGGGACTTGTTCTATCATATACCACAGTTGAAGAGAAGCCAAGTAATAGTTATTGTATGATAATGGGGTAGGTACTGAGGTAGGCAAATGGAATAAAAGATAAAGTCCAAAAATAGATGCATGCACATACAGACATTTGATATAAGACAAACGTTTCCTTGCATATCAGTGGGAGCTGACATATTTTTCAATAAACTGTCATGGGATTTTGCTTATTCCTATGGAATGAAAATAAAGTTGTATTCCTAAATGACCTCATGCCAAAAAATCAAATTTCATGTTATCAAAAATAAACCAGCCATTGCCAGTTGGAATGTGAAGAAAGGACATTCACATATAGTGCTTCAAGAATGTGAAATAATGTTTTAATAACAATATTCTGACAGTTACTTATTTTTTAAAATGCACATTTCAGCTGGTTGCGGAGGCTCACGCCTGTAATCCCAGCACTTTGGGAGACCGAGGCTAGTGGATCACGAGTTTAGGAGATTGAGACCATCCTGGCTAACATCATGAAACCCCGTCTTTACTAAAAATACAAAAAATTAGCTGGGTGTGGTGGCACATGCCTGTCCCAGCTACTTGGAAGGCTGAGGCAGGAGAATCGCTTGAACTCAGGAGACAGAGGTTGCAGTAAGCTGAGATTGTGCTACTGCACTCCAGCCTGAGCAACAAAAGTGAGATACCCTCTAAAAAAAACCAAAAAGAAGCAAGCACATATCTTTTAACCCACAGTCTCACTCCTGGGGTTTTATTCCAACAAAAGAAAAGCACCTAATTTAGTATCTAAGAATATCTGTGAAAGTTACTTATTGCAATGCTTTTATAAATGAAAAAAATGAGTGTAAATAAACACTGAAATTTTAGAATAATTTGTATTATCATAGAATTTCATTTTGCCATTTTGAATAGTTAAAACTATTGTGGGCCAGATACAGTGACTAACACCTATAGTCCCCATACTTTGGGAAGCCCAGGTGGCCAAATCGCCTGAGGTCGGGAGTTCAAGACAAGCCTGGCCAGCATGGTGAAACTCTGTCTCTACCAAAAAAAAAAAAAAAATCACAAAAATTAGCCAGGCGTGGTGGGAGGCACCTGTAATTCCAGCTACTCAGGAGGCTGAGGTAGGAGAATCACTTGAACCCTGGAGGTGGAGGTTGCGGTCAGCTGAGATCATGCTATTGCACTCCAGCCTGGGCAATAGAGTGAGACTCCGTCTCAGAAAAACCAACAAACCAACCAACCTACCATCTAACAAACAACAATTTTGGTTGACTCAGAGGGATTCCAGCTATATTTGTTGAAGGATAATTTTTTTTTTTTGCCTAAAGTATAAAATCTTGTGATCTCAGTTCTGTAAAAAACAATAAGAATTCCAAAAATGTAAATGTATGTATGAAATTTGATATAAAGAATTTAAAGCGTAGAAAGATAGCACAAAACCCCTTAATATTGGCAATGGAAAATGAAAAATGTGGAAATAGGAAAACAAAAGGGAATTAAAGAGGTAAGTTTAAAAAGGGAAGAAAAAGCTATTTTTAAAAATTTGACTCATTTTTGTAAGTATTACCACATAGGTAGAAATGGTTTATAAGTGAATGTATGCACAGGTAGTGTTATGTCAGATGTCACTGAAATACGGTCAATGGTTGTCCCTCAGTGTAAAGTTTGAAGTGGTTGTCCTAATATTATTTTATATCATTTCCTTTTTTGTGCTTAGTATAAATTAACATAATCAGGAAAAAAGGTATTTTTATATGTGCAGAAATATGAATTATGCTATTAATGGAATATATGAAAGCAGAAGATCAAAAGTGTATGAAGTATGAAATATTTAATTATATGCATTAAAAAATCTAAGGTCTAACTTCTACTCTTCTCATGCAATTAGCAAACGAAAGAGCAAATCATCTCTGGATTAAGGTCCCAGTAGTATATTGTAAATCATGCTTCTTGCATCCAAAAGGTCTAGATTTTATGAAAGTCAATTGGTTCTGTTTGGATGATTTTCCAGAAGTAACTGTTACTGCTCTAAAATAATAAGAAAAGTGAAAAGAGGGTTGAGTTAGAGACAGTTTAGTGGTAAACTAGGTCTAGATTATGTATCTGAGAGTTAGAAAAATTGTTTTACTTATCTAAAAGAATTATATATCTCAATCACTTTAAAAATAATAAGAATTCAGCTTGTGAAATGAATTGCAATCAATTTATTCTGTTCAATATTCTAAGGGTCTAATTTAATTTCAAGACTATGCTCTTGTTGGGGGAATGTTTAGGAATATTCTACATTTCAAAGCACTCTTACATCAAACCTTCTTTCCCTTCCAAAGGAACAAAATTATCCCCAATGTACTGTAAATCAGTTTTTTTCAAGAAGCTTGATAAGCCTATCAGCATATTAAGCAAATATTACTGTGAATTTTTCAAAGGAAAAATTGTACGTTGTCTCTTCTTCAATAGACAAATTTTTCATGATTGATTTAGGAACATATTGTCATTTTATCATGTGGTTACTTAATTTTCCTGATTTTCATTTACATCAGCCAATTTAATGTTGAGAAGATCATATCACTATTGATTTTTGCAAATTGATAGTTATCATAGTCTGGTTATGCAAGCATCTACTCTGTTGCACTTTGGCTTAAAAATGTATTTTTGCTAAGAATGATGGGTTCCAGATTCATCCATGACCCTACAAAGGACACAAACTCATTGTTTTATATGGCTGCATAGTATTCCCTGGTGTATATGTGTCACATTTTCCTTGTCCAATCTATCATTGATGGGCATTTGGGTTGGTTCCAGGTCTTTGTTTTTGGAAACAGTGCTGCGGTGAACATAAGTGTGCATGTGTCTTTATAATAAAACGATTTATAATCCTTTGGGTATATACCCAGTAATGGGATTGCTGGGTCAAATGGAATTTCTAATTCTAGATCCTTGAGGAATAACCACACTGTCTTCCACAATGGCTGAACTAATTTACACTCCCACTAACAGTGTAAAAGTATTCCCATTTCTCCACATCCTCTCCAGCATCTGTTGTCTCCAGATTTTTTAATGACTGCCATTCTAACTGGCATGAGACGGTACCTCAATGTGGTCTTGATTTACAATGACACAAGAACAGAAAATCAAACACCACATGTTCTCACTCATAGGCGAGTGCTGAACAATGAGAACACATGGACACAGGGAGGGGAGCATCACACACTGGGGTTTGTTGCAGGGGGCCAAGGGAGGGACAGTGGGAGGTGGGGAGGTTGGGGAGAGATAACATGGGGAAAAATGCCAGATGTAGGTGACGGGGGGATGGAGGCAGCAAACCACCTTGCCATATATGTACCTATGCAACAATCCCACATGATCTGCACATGTACTCCAGAACCTAAGTAAAGAAAAGAAATGTATTTTTGCTATAGATCCCTGATATCTACCTGAAGAATGATAATAAAGTTGCTAATAATGTTGCATGGTCATCACAGTTCTTTTCACTAAGAGATTCTTCTTTTCAGTATGCAATTTCTCGCACTGTTTTTCGATATGAGTTGTTCACGCAGGTGCTCTAAACTGATTGTTTTCTATCAAAATATTTAGAAATCACCCTTTCACATTTGTAACCTTGTCTATATCCTTTCTCTTCCTGTTAATTAACAACAATGGAAAAAAAGTACAGAGGGAGAGGGCTGGAGAGAAATTTTTCATTCTTTTGAAAAAGTTAAACTGTGCTGATTTTCAATTTTGCTCCAAAAATAGGTAAAGAGGTGTTGTCGCAGCTGTGGCAATTTAGCTCAAATGGATCATTTATATTGGCAAACATATGTACCATAAGCTGTAAAGACAGTAGCTTGTGAACCCATTAAATGGTGAAATTCTGCTTCAACATTTGCTAAAACTTTAGAGACAATAATCCTTTGAGCTTTAACTCAATCCTTTGAGTTTCAGTTCATCATCCTTCATCATTGAATTGAAACTTCCAGGGTTAGGAGAGGAGGCACAGTATTATGTATTACAGTTATAATGATAATGCCGTGTTATCAAGACAGCAATGATCTAGTTTGGTGCCTTCTGAGACAAGTAGGGTGACTATAGTTAAAAATAGAGTTTTCTGTATATTTCAGAAGAGGTAGAAAGAAGACTGGAGACATTTTTCACACAAAGAAATGATAAAGGTTTGAGATGATACATAACCCAAATACCTTGATTGGATCATTACAAATAGTACACATGTACAGAACATGCTGTGTACACCATAAAAGTACGATTATTAGGCATTAATGAAAATTAATTAATAATTGTGTCTGTATATTTGTAATGGAGATGCGTTAAAAGTTAAATTAAAAATTAAGTCTTGCCAAACATTTCTAAGCTAGAATAGAAAAAAAAACTTTTGCAGATTTTCATCATTTTTATTGTCTGTGCTCATCTGTAGCCTCACTTATATTGGGACAGATACATTCATTTCCTGGAGAGAGTGGGTTCTTAAAAGTTTGACTTCTTCATTTGCATTAGGTACAACAAATGAATATGAGTTTAATATAATGTGCCAGTAATCTGCAGAAAAGATCAAGCCCCAATCCTTTTAAAGTTAGTTAAACCTCACTGATGGCTTGAGATGGTTCCAAATGTGTTGAACTAGCAGAAAGGGCCATTGATGACCCCAAAGAGAAACTTATTCCAAAGGAAGAGGCCTGGGATGGTGACTCCAGTGTAAGAGAAACTTATTCCAAAGGAAGAGGCCTGGGATGGTGACTCCAATGTAAGACCAGATTTTAAGTATTAGAAGCAGAATGCTAGTTTTGGGCACTCTGTCTCAGGCTAGAAGCTCCCTCTTACCTCAGATATGCTGGAATGGTGGTCATTTTGAGGGCACAGTGGGTGAGAATAAAGTGTAAATGGAAAGAAGTCTAAACTTGGGAACCCCAATATGATGTGCTGGTGGGAACTGTGCAGGCACGTTCACATCAGAAACGTGATGAAGAGCATATCCTCCTGTGTGTGAATAACAAAAGAAACAGTTACAGCAAACAGTCAGGGGCCCTTTTAGTATGAAATAATTTCTGATATCCTCTCTTTCTCTCACTCTTACCCACATTAAAAGTATGAGTGGCCAATGCTCTGTGGACTGCGTAAGTGAATCCTGAAGATTCATGTACTATACGTAAGGAAAATGGAGCACAGTTGACATTAAAGAGGGAAATCTTGGAACAATTGCTAATAAATTTAACGAGAATTTTAGTAATTAAGTTTTAAAATGGGAAATAGAATAGTATATGTGTTCCATACTGATGAAGAGTGTCATATATTCTGTTTTTTTTCCCTAAAGAAATTGCCAGAAAAAAAGGAAAAAAATGATACTCAACAAGATTAAATATTTTAAAGTTTCTTAAAAGATTAACTTACACTTATTTAAGAAATTGATTCATATATAATACAACTTTTTCCCACAATGCCAGATGAATTTAATTTTACAGAACTCCACTGAAATAAAAATTCTGAAGCACTACCAGATTTAAACTCTTTCTTTAGCAAGGCCCATGTGTCACTTTCAGTAGGTGTCAAATTGATCCAGCTTCCTGATATAGCACTAGTACTTAGTCCAGCTTCAATCCATATTGCAAAGTTATAATAATCCCTTCATCTTAGACATTTATTTTCATTGTCCTTAAATGTATGGTCTTTCTACTAATGTCCTATCAAAAATCAAAAGCTACTGAGTAAGTGTAATTGGTGCTTTACCTAAACGAATAAAATTATTGGAGCAGAGGTGAAAATATAGATCATGAGTTCTAATATATAAATAAAATCATCCATCTGTTTTTAAAAGACAAAAGAAAACGTTTCAGAATGCATGGCAAATATGGGGTATCATGCTCTTACTGGCTCCCCATGAACAAATGACAACCAATGTTAATTGACATTACTTTTTCCTGATGAGTTTCAGACTTCTTTCAAGTCAGTGCTCCAGGCGGCCACACTCTATCAATCAGAATTGAAATTATAGATAAAATAACTCCCTTTCCCTAGATTAGGGAAATGAAAGAGTTTTTGCAGCGGTTATTTAACAATGTTTTTCTGATTATAAACATTACGTATTTGTTGCATCAACCTTGGAACATGGAAACCTAAAAAATATGCTAAAATAAAATGTTATAAGAACATTCACATTTAAAATTAGAAATAACAATTTAGCTAATGCTAAATATTTATAGTTTTAAATCTGAATTTTTTTTCCTTTTTTTGAGATGATGGAGTCTTGCCCTGATCCCCGGCTGAAGTGCAGAGACATAATTTCAGTTCACAGCAACCTCTGTCTCCTGGGTTCAAGTGACTCTCCTGCTCCAGCTCCCCGAACAGCTGGGATTACAAGTGCACTCCACTATGCCCAGCTAATTACATTTTTTAAATGTATGTAAAATAAATAGGTTTTTAATAAGATTAAGGCAATACAAGTTGACTCATCTTTTTCTTTTTTCAGTTAAAACCGAAGGAAGTTTTCCAAATATTCCTCACCAAATATTATTCATCATCTACAATAACATACTTTTATGTCATATGACATAGATACAGTATATTTAAATTCCACTTTATTTCTCTCACACCTTCATGATGTTTTCTGGTTTTTTTCTTAATAATAATGATGAAATTTTTAATAAATAAATGTATGATTTTATTTCAACAAGATTCGGTGGTGATGGTGAGATAAACTATTATCACACTTTTGTAAATCTGAACTGGCAAAGATGCTGACAGATGTTTCAGAATGTGGTGATACAATGACACAAGCCCAGGGAGACTGAAAGAAAGAAAAAAAAGGAAGACAAATACAGGCTGGCAGGCAACCTAGTGTGAAAAAACTGCATCTGGGACAACTAGGACCAGGCAACTCAGACCTGCCTCACCTTCCCCAAGAAGGACAATCTGGAAACATACCTCTAAATTACATCTAACTCAGGTTTGTCCTGTGAAGACCCAGGCAGAGGGCATGAAATTTATTGAAATCTATGTCAGGGCATCAATCTGTGATAATAATATCTTAAAAGTATTTACTCATTTTTATTATGAAAAACATGCAAGTTTTCTATAGTATTTGTAAATTACCTGCATTTTCTTTCTCTCTCCCTCTCCTGTCCTCTCCTCCCCTCCTCTCTCTGTTCCTCCCCTCCCCTCCTTTCCCTGCTCCTTTTCTCCCCTCCCCTCCCTGCTCCTCCCCTCTCCTCTCCTCCCTGCTCCTTCTCTCCCCTCCTCTCCCCTCCTTTCCCCTCCTCTCCCCTCCTCTTCCCTTCTCTCCTCTTTCCTCCTCTCCCCTCCTCTCCTCTCTCCTCTCCCCCCTCTGTCTCTCTGTACCTCTGTATCTCTCTAGCTATGTCTCTTCATTTTCTCTCTCTGTCCTATTCTCTGTAATCATTTATATACAAGAAGAAAGAAATACGAAGAAAGTATTCATGTGCTTTGAGCTAGAAACCAGAGAAGATACAATGTGATTGTTAAAAATAGATTATAAAGATCAAAACAGAACACTGTGGTAAGTTTCTGAGTGTAAGAATGGAAACTGAGATGATTTTATGAGGACTTAACACTCCTTATAAAACTGTTGATTGGAATAAAACTTTAATTTACTGAATAAGCATTTCAAATAGATCATGTAATCATCAACATGCCAAATATTAGGGATATTAAATTCACTTGCATTTCTAATAATTGGTAGGGTGGAGGCTCCTTTCCCATGAATTTCTGGTGTCCAAGTATACAAATTTGTAAGGTGGAAGAGTATGCAGCTGAGACACTCCAGGGAGATGTGTTTCCTAGAATGAAGGATTTTGTGTTTTCATCTTCCTTTCATCAGGACAATTGTTCATGATTTGAAAGTAGATGTTAGTAAATGCCTTACAGAGTTTAGAACTAAATCTAACCAGAAAGAGAGAGAACTAACAATGACTAGATAGCCCTTAGCAAAATGATGCTGTCTCGAATTATGCCACAACTAGTCAATGCTGGTTTATTACATTAGATTTTAAGCCCTTGAAGCATAGTCATCAACATAGAGAAAATGCTAAATACTGCCACTAGCAGTCTGATTTTGCTATAAGGAATAACAAATTAAGCGCATTTTTCCTTAGTCTAAATTTAATATTGTTTTCAAAATAAGAATTTCAAGGCAAAATCTGTACTATAATGATTACAAATATTATCATGTTTAATATTTAATCATAGCCTTACAATTATTTCAAAATGTAGAACAAAAACCCAGGGTGGTACACAGCGCAATTCATTAAAACACAGAAGAAGTACTAGAAACGTTTTTTATATTTATTTTCTAAGTGGTCTATTTTATATTATTTATTATAGCAGGCTTCATGATTATTATAACATACTAGCACAATAGTACATTTCTATAACTGAAACAAATCTATATTTTTTGGGTAAATAAATAGATCTATTTATAAAGAAGAAAAAGGAAACTAACAAAAGCCTGTACATAAGCAATAAGGTTTGGGGCCTAATGATCTAAGGCATATTTTTGTCATTCTTCTGGTGACAAGCTCACCACATCTCAAGACAGCATAATTTATCTTTAGATAATTCTTTCGGATTTTTTTTTAGTGCTTTTGATTAAAATATGCTCTCAATAATGCTCCCTCATTGGTTTCACATCTGATACTTTACATGAAATAAAGCAAACTTATCTCTATTTTTATGTTAGAGCCAGTTATTTCCATTCAGCTATTACATTTAATTCATTTAAATACCTATTTATTGAGTCTCTGTTATACTACTGAATGCTGCAGATATAATCTCTACTCATAGAAAATTTATAGAGCATTCGTGGACACACATAAGAATTATTTTGCTGCAATAGGATAAGATCAAGGGGGAGGAGGACAAAAACGGTGGGTGCACTAAGGAAAAGTAGCTAATCTGCAGACAGGGTGGTGGTTCACGGAAGGCTCTTCAAAAATAACGACATCTGCCAAATAAGCCTTCCCAGTGGGGCCAAGACAGGAAGGAGAGTCTTCAGCAAAGCTGATGTCCAGAAGGTCCAAAAGTAAGAGAACAGGCATGTTTTAGGAAGTGCCAGCAACTCAGTAAACCTCAAGCAGAGCAGGTAGATATCACTGCGATCTAAGATGGAATTAGATCAAGAGTGTCCCTGTTAGTTACGGCCAAAGTAAGGATTTTATATGCAGAGAAACAGGTAACAGTTAAAGGACTTTAAACTTACTGGTCTAAGTTCTCTCTCGCTGTACAGTGAAATAAACGATTGGATGCTCATGGGCCAAAAGTAGGTAAGAATGTATGGTACCCAAAATGTCTAGCTAGACTAGGATTGGCTTGATAGTGGCATTGCATTCAAGAGCTGTCAAGGCCATCTGCAGACTTTTTTCACATTATTTACTTGTAAGATCAGCAGTCTCCAGGGACACTTAAGGCAAAGAAGTGAAAATTCTGTGATAAAGTTGA
Source organism: Alouatta palliata (assembly GCA_004027835.1). Taxonomy (NCBI): domain Eukaryota; kingdom Metazoa; phylum Chordata; class Mammalia; order Primates; family Atelidae; genus Alouatta; species Alouatta palliata. The sequence continues at coordinate 44,234 of PVKV010002359.1, read as the reverse complement.
AGATGTGGAAATGTTTACTTACAGGTGTCCCAAAAGACACAATTGAGTAACTCGGAGAAATAAAATCAAGAGAAAGGAGCCCAGAATGAGAATAAAGTATGAGTGAATCCATGAAGGAAACTGATTATTTAGTGGACTCATGCTTTGCAAAGTAATCAATTTATTGAAGGACATAAGACATATTGGTAAAATGTCTTTTTTTTTACCCTCAAAATCTCTATTCCCTGACATGTACAGCAGTATAGGCCTTTTTGGAAGGACTCACTGGTGGCCTGAACTGGTCATTTTTCCGAGATTGTCTTCTTCTATCAAGCTAGCTGTGTGTTAAAAACAGCAGCAATCTCAAGAAATTAGTGACATCAGACCCCTTTAAAAGTAGTCTTCTGTGTGTGCTCTAGGCCAAAAATCTCCAATTCTTCTAGCTCATCCTTGCAGCAATCGGTTTCACATCCCTTCAGGAACTTGATTGATCTATAGACTCCATTTTGCCTATGACCATAGAGCACTTTATACAATTTAAGTTTTGATTTGTACCAACTCAGTTCCAGAAAGAATTTAAATGGCTAAAATAGGAAATACTAAAATATGTTGAAGAAAATAAGACAACAGGAAAAGGGACTGAATAACAAAATTTAAGTCAATAGTGAGTTTAAATATGTAAAGCACACGCTGTTGGGTCTCGCGTAATTGCCAGAATCAGGCTAAGACTTTGACCATACTATTTTCTTTTTATTTTTTTTTTTGAGACGGAGTTTCACTCTTGTTACCCAGGCTGGAGTGCAATGGCGCGATCTCGGCTCACCGCAACCTCCGCCTCCTGAGTTCAAGCAATTCTCCTGCCTCAGCCTCCCGAGTAGCTGGGACTACAGGCACGTGCCACCATGCCCAGCTAATTTTTGTATTTTTTAGTAGAGACGGGGTTTCACCATGTTGACCAGGATGGTCTCGATCTCTTGACCTCATGATCCACCCGCCTCGGCCTCCCAAAGTGCTGGGATTACAGGCTTGAGCCACCGCGCCCGGCCCTTGACCATACTATTTTCTACGACAAGGTGTATGTTTGTGAGGGTGTGTGTTTGTGAATGAGTATGTTTGTATACATTTGCCTGCAGGCATGCACATGTCTATGGTCCTGATTTTGTAAAACAGAACAGTCAGAAAGTTATAAAGCTCAAGGTTTTTTTTTTTTTTTTTTTGACTCTGTTCAAGAGTTGTATGAGAATGTTTAAAAGCTTTAATGTCATGGCGTTTTGTGATTAATCTCTCTTCACCGAAGGTTTGCTGAATGATAGCCTAAGTGAATGATACATTAAGGTTGTCAAAGATCACAGCAATCACTCCAAATTCCATTTCCAAGCACCTAAACCTGTGAAGTTTATGGAGATTCAAGGCCCCCTAGCTCTTGAATGTTCTTGTCCGCAGCTATTGATACCAAGCTATATTTTTAAAATGACACTCCTGACCCCTCACCCTGGCCAAGACAATTACTCTAGTTTAGAATACATCTGACATTCCATATGGAATAGATAATCTCACAGGTACTCTGATCTGTAGTCAGCATTCCTGGCTGACTTCAATCGCAGCTGGCTAGACCGCTGAAGTAGATACACCATTATAACAGCTCACATCATTGGATGAGACTGGGTTAAGCCATAATGAACTAAAGTAAGTAAATAAGTTGATTTTTAAAAAATGAATACACGAGTAGGGGAAAACTGCTGCTGCTGCTATGATGACTCCTCATGACTTATATCTTGATGGTAAAGAAAAAGAGAAATAGACAATTCCAATTACCACATAAAAGAAACCAATTTGGGGGGGATCTATGTCTAAAAGTTTTATGTCATATAATTTCGCAGAGACCATATGTTTTCTCTTATAAACTATAAGAATATGATAAGCAACTTCAGCAAAGTCTCAGGATATAAAATCAATGTGCAAAAATCACAAGCATTCCTATACACCAATAACAGACTTAAAGAGAGTCAAATGAAGAATGAACTCCCATTCACAATTGCTACAAAGAGAATACAATACCTAGGAGTACAACTAACAAGGAATGTAAAGGACCTCTTCAAGGAGAACTACAAACCACTGCTCAAGGAAATAAGATAGGACACAAACAGATGGAGAAACATTCCACGCTTATGATTAGGAAGAATCAATATTGTGAAAATGGCCATACTGCCTGAAGTAATTTACAGATTCAATGCTATTCCCATCAAGCTACCAATGACCTTCTTCGCAGAACTGGAAAAAACCACCTTAAACTTCATATGGAACCAAAAAAGTCCGCATAGCCAAGTCAATTCTAAGCAAAAAGAACAAAGTGGGAGGCATCACACTACCAGACTTCAAACTATGCTACAAGGCTACAGTAATCAAAACAGCATGGTACTGGTACCAAAACAGAGATATAGACCAATGGAACAGAACAGAGGCCTCCAAGGCAACACAACACATCTACAACCATCCGATCTTTGACAAACCTGACAAAAGCAAGCAATGTGGAAAGGAGTCCCTGTTTAATAAATGGTGTTTGGAAAACTGGCTAGCAGTGTGCAGAAAGCGGAAACTGGATCCCTTCCTGACACCTTACACTAAAATTAACTCCAGATGGATTAAAGACTTAAACATAAGACCTAACACCATAAAAACCTTAGAAGAAAATCTAGGCAAAACCATCCAGGACATAGGCGTAGGCAAGGACTTCATGACCAAAACACCAAAAGCATTGGCAACAAAAGCCAAAATAGACAAATGGGACCTAATCAAACTGCACAGCTTCTACATGGCAAAAGAAACAGTCATTAGAGTGATTCGGCAACCAACAGAATGGGAAAACATTTTTGCAGTCTACCCATCTGACAAAGGGCTGATATCCAGAATCTACAAAGAACTGAAACAGATTTACAAGAAAAAAACAAACAAGCCCATTCAAAAGTGGGCGAAGGATATGAACAGACACTTTACAAAAGAAGACATACATGAAGCCAACAAACATATGAAAAAATGCTCA